>JAJOZX010009631.1:0-142494 GCA_023014485.1 Bathynomus jamesi | reverse complement strand
AGTGGAAGGCCAGTAACGGCGACAGGAGACAACAACAAGAAAATGTACTCGCTAGTTTCGAAGTCGATCCACAACTTCAACGAGAAAAGTCGCAGAGGAATTGGGTATTTCCAAATTTTCATTAACAAAATTATTGAAATCACAATGGCACCATGATTACAAAACTATTTACTCTCATCTCATACACGACGATGATTCTGATAGACAGCTGCAGTTTGCTGAAACAATAAGACAAAAGTTCAACACTGATTCGGATTTCGTTCGAGGATCAAATTTTCAGATGAATGTGTGTTCGGTTTAACAAGTAAAGGAAACAAACACAACGCTAACTTCTGGCCGAAAAAAAGTTCCCAAAATACGATTGAGTAACAATTTGGGGGTACATTGGTTACTGAGGACTCGTTTCCTTTGACATATTGAGAGATACGATGGATGGAAAATGCTATTGCCAGGTATTGAGAGACAAAGTTTTGCCACAGTTTACTAATGGCGTTGGAAGGAATTGGCTTTACAACATGATGGAGCGCCGCCATATTACTCTACAGCTGCCCGTGAGATTCTGGATACGAAACTTGAAGGAAGATGGCTTGGCCGCCGAGGTCCCATCGATTGGCCAGCCAGATCACTTGATTTAACCTGATGTGATTCCTGGCTTTGGGTTTATTTGTGTGACAAACTCTACACTCCTGGTTTCATCTATCCAAATGTGAATGCCTTTGGCCGCAGAATAGATGAACATCTGAAAAGGATCCCACTCGATATGTTCAGAAAAACAATGAACAGTTTCAGAGAGAATCCACAAATGTATCATAGAGGATGGAGAACGCTTTGAATATAAAATTAGAATTTAACGAAATATTTGTATGAATAAAATTCTTATAGACTTTTTGTTTGATTTGTTTCATCATTTGAACAATCTGTATAATGTTGTTAACTAAATAGTTGTATGTATACTAGGGTGGTCCTCCCTTATAGAGGCGATATTTTTTTTTGGTAATTTACATGCTCCCACCCAATAAAGTTGTTCCACTTAATAAGAAAATAATTCTGCTTCAATTTGAGCTCGATCGGATAATAATTAGAGGTGGATGTTGAACCTTGAAGTTACCACAAAACTGCCCGTGAGTCCCCCCCCCCCATTACGATGGGTATTACCCGCTCAAGGCGGGGGTTTTCTATTGACCCCCTGAACAATCTCATTTGGCCCCCAGGGATCCATGGATCACCACTTGGGAACCACTGATATAATGTGTAGTTAAAAGATTTTTATTTTGCATATATATTTTAAATTATAAGCGTTATACATAACACTGATGACGTACTATTTTGAATCGTCATGGCTGGCAAGACCACTCACTGTAGCTCACTGTTTAAGATCTTAGTAGGTTCAGGATATTTCTTCCTGTGTTGCTCCACGACTTTCAATATACTGAAGTTGTTCTTCATTCTTAGTGTGTTTTCACTATAATCCTGGATAAGTGCAATCCCGCGTTCGGCATTGTCGTTCACGACCTTGATGTTTTCAACTTTCCGAAGAGCCTCTTGAAACTCATCATCTGAGTCCCATGTTGACGGGTCTTTTTGCATAATGCAGTATTGATATTGAGGGCCCGTATAAGCTTGAAAGAGTTTCTCGTGCTCAAGGAATCCAGTGTTGGGAGATGATCTTGACGAAGGCTCACACGTTTAGGACATTTTAGGCTGCCTTCTGTCTCATTAATTCCCTTTACAATTAATCTTTTTGTGTCTACTGATACAGAAGCATCAAACAGTGCCAATCCCACCATTTCCTCAGATAGGTACCACAAGTGGCCAGCAAATTTAGATGCTGCAGATTTTGCCCATTTTAAGGATTTCGTTCAAAATTTAAAGTTTGACAGCTACCCCTAAATATTATCGGATCTGGTAAAAACTGTGCCAAAATAATTTTTTTATGAAGTGGAACTACTTTATCGGGTGGGAGCAGTAAAAATAAAAAATTCGTTTTTGAGGACCACTCCTTAAAGACTTTTCGCCCACCCTCTATGTGTATGTATATATATATATATATATATATATATATATATATATGTGTGTGTGTGTATATATACATATATATATATATATATATATACAGGGTGGGCCGTAAGTTTCCATACATAGGAAAAATAAACATTTTTTTTGGACAACCATTTTTATTTATATAATATGCTCTACATGGTTGCCATTGTTTTGAAAACACATTTCAATACGTGTTCCCCACTGTTGATGAACACGCATTAGCACAGTTGACGTTATGCTTGTAATGGCGTTGGTGATACGTTCCTTTAGATGATTTATGTCTCGTATCTTTTCCTGATACACCATGGCCTTCAAGTGCCCCCAAAGATAGAAATCAAGGGGGGTGAGATCTGGGGATCTGGGAGGCCACTCCACAGGACCACGCCGACCAATCCAAGCATCCGGAAACTGCTGCTGATCCAAATACCGACGCACGTGAAGACCATAATGAGGTGGAGCTCCATCTTGCTGGAAGTAAACTGGGAAGTTACCTTCCTCGTTTAGCAGGGATGGGAAAATCTCTTCTTGCAACATGTTAAGATACCTTTCGGCATTAAGATTTCCACTGACAAAAATTGGTCCAATAATTCTGTCACCCCATATCCCAGCCCACACCATCACTTTACCGGCACCTTGCATCTTCGTCGGACTCAGCCAGTTAGGGTTAGCATTACTCCAATAACGTATGTTTTGCCGATTAACCTCTCCATTGACGTAAAATTTGCTTCATCAGTAAACAAGATCTTACGTCAAACGCATATTCTTAGGGTATCTGAAACATAAAAACAAACGTTTAATTTTTCCTATGTATGGAAACTTACGGCCCACCCTGTATATATATATAGAGAGAGAGAGAGAGAGAGAGCTGAAGGAAAAAAATTTGGCGTCCCTGCCGATCTTTATATATATTTTATATAGATATATTTATCTGAAGTAAATGGAGGCAAAAAATTTAGAAGTGCACTTTTCTCTCTTTCACCGATACGAATTCGTTGATTAGATTCTGATAGTCGAGGTAACCAGCCACAGCGTACTCAATAGCAATAATGGCTAGATCGGACAGGCGCTCCTGATCCATATTTGATCTTAATAGGTACTGATTAATTTCAGCTTGCTGAAGCAGCGTTCATTTCGCGACGGTAACGGAGAGTGTAAGCAAAATGCTCAAAGCAACTTCGAGGTTGGAATGAATTAGGGAAAAATTTTAAAACATTTTCAGAATACCCAAAAGTGTACATATTTTTAGATTTGGTTCTGAAAAAAATACTTGGAATTTGGGAAAAGATGGTAAACTAATTTGTATTAATATGTTAAATGATTTGTATAAGATCTATAAATATTTAAAAGGTGACAACTCTCCGTATGTGGCATTATAAAATGTTTGATATTCAACTACCATCATGATCTATTCTCCCTTTCATTTGGCACCAATATCGCGTAGCAGTTGCTACATTTTCAATTTTTGCACCTGTTTCTGCGTTTCTAACTACTGTAATTTCAATGCTTTTTTATAAACAATTACGCTAAAATATTTTTTTTGTGCTTTTATTTCGATGATCATGGTAGCCATCTTGATTTTTAAGACTTTCGTTGTGATTAAAATATATTCAGTGTAGTTTTAATACTGGAATTTTTCCACATAGTTCGCACAAAAGGAAAACTATAATCTAAATAAATGCAAAAAACTTCACTTTTTTCTACGTGAAGGTCAAAATATGATAATAAAAACCCACTCTAATAGACAGAGTTTATTTCCACAACAGTTTCGATGCCCACTGGCATCCTCTTCGGGTGGATACAGAAAAACGAATGAACCAAAAACAAGAGGGAAAACAGTCCAGGGACCATTAAGAAATTCGAACCTAGGTTAGATCCCGTTCTCCCCACACTGGAATGGCATTTTTTATTTTTTTTTAATTAAAGGGACCCCCTTATAAGTACATTCGCACAAATTTAAAATTATCTTCTTGTTCTATACATACAGATTCTATTATTTTTTTACATAATTATTACATTTATTATTAAATTTATTACATTTAATATTGCATTATTATTTATTACAGAAATTATAAATTTATTATTACATTGATTATTACATTGTTGTTTATTATACAGAAATTATAAACCGAAAAACGAATGAAAAAGGCGAGAAGGAAACAATCCAGAGACCATTAAGAAATTCGCACCTAGGCTAGATCCCGTTCCCCCGACCCCAGAAGGGCATTTTTTTTATTAAAGGGTCCCGCTTATAAGTACATTCGCACAAATTAAAACGTTGCAATTACAACGTTGCAAAACAGGAACAAGCCCGTGTCTACAAAATTCCCTGTAAAAGTTATGATTTAGTATACGTAGGAGAAACTGGAAAAAATATTGAAACCCGTATTAAAGAACACAAATATGCCTTCAGAAGTTGTAATACGAATAATGCCATTTTTATCACGCCAGCCAAAATAATCATGCTATAGATTGGGAATCAAGTAAGGTACTTTATAAATGTAATAATTATGTCAAAAGAAAAATAATAGAATCGGTATGTATAGAAAAAGAAGCTAATTTTAATTTGTGCGAAGGTACTTATAAGTTGGACCCTTTAATGAGATTCTTGGTAAAAAAATCCCTTACGGCGTCGGGTGAACGGGTTCTAACCTAAGTGTTAATTTCTTAAATGTCTCTGGATTGTTTCCTTACTCGCTTTTGGTTCATTCGTTCTTTTTTTTTTTTGGTAAAATGTAAATGGAATAATAAACGTAAATGTAATAATGGAAGTAATAATTGTGGAAATAAATGTAAATGCAATAAATGTAATAATAAAGGTAATAAAATGAATGTAATAATTAGTGTAAAGGTAGTAATAATAAATGTTAAAAAAACGTAAATGCAATAATAAATGCAGTAATCATGTCAACATAATAGAATCTGTATGTATACAACAAGAAGATAGTTTTAATTTGTGCGAATGTACTTATAAGCGGGACCCTTTAATACAAAAAAAATGCCCTTCTGGTGTCTGGGGAACGGGATCTAGCCTAGGTGCGAATTTCTTAATGGTCCCTGAATTGTTTCCTTCTCGCCTTTTTCATTCGTTTTTCGGTTTATAATTTCTGTATAATAAACAACAATGTAATAATCAATGTAATAATAAATTTATAATTTCTGTAATAAATAATAATGCAATATTAAATGTAATAAATTTAATAATAAATGTAATAATTATGTAAAAAAATAATAGAATCTGTATGTATAGAACAAGAAGATAGTTTTAAATTTGTGCGAATGTACTTATAAGCGGGTCCCTTTAATTTAAAAAAAAAAAAAAAAATGCCCTTCCAGTGTGGGGAGAACGGGATCTAACCTAGGTGCGAATTTCTTAATGGTCCCTGGACTGTTTTCCCTCTTGTTTTTGGTTCATTCGTTTTTCTGTATCCACCCGAAGAGGATGCCAGTGGGCATCGAAACTGTTGTGGAAATAAACTCTGTCTATTAGAGTAGGTTTTTATTATCATATAATCTAAATGTAAAAGTATAGTAGATGACCTGTATATATAGTTACTGTATATTTTACGATGTTTTAAGGTTTTCCCAATTTGGTGTCCCCTTAGAATTAAGCCCTGGGCGGCCGCCCTTCTCGCCCTCCATGCTACGACTATATATATATATATAGATATATATATATATACAGGGCGTCCCAAAAATGTATACACACTTTAAATACTTATAAAGGCAGTGTTTATTAAAATACATTTCATTTTCAAAATGTAATAGAATCTACAGACATTATTTAATTGTTTTGTCAACGCCTGTTTTCAAACGGACGTCCGTTCTGGTCCAAGCACTGCTGATAACGCGAAGCAATGGAATCGCAAACATCACGAAACATTTCGTTTGGTATTTGTGTGCATTCTCGTTCAAAGGCTGCTCTCAATTCAGCGACTGTTGCAGGTTTTATAGCGTAGACTTTGTCTTTTAAGTATCCCCATAAAAAAAAGTCTAATGGTGTGAGGTCTGGTGAACGCGGAGGGTATTCTACGAAACCCCTTCGTCCAATCCATATCCACATCGTGCCAAGTACCACTCGCAATACTCCACTCTTCGGTCCGGATCATCTTCATTAATAGCATGGACTAATCTTGGAATGTAACTTTTCCATTGACAGCGCTTCAAAATGCGTTGGACAGACGATTCTGAAATTCCTACCTCACGACTCGCTTGCCGCACAGATTTTCTTGGACTTTGGTGATACGTTTCCAGTACTCTTTCTTGCTTTGTGGGGCTTGTCGATGTCCGTGGTCTTCCGGAACGCTTCTTGTGGACATTCTGAACAGTTCCATCGGCTTCAAACTTATCTCTAATTCGAGTGATGGTAAGTCGCGTTGGTGGATCTGTTTGAAACTCCCTCCTAAACTGTCTTTGCACTTCAACTGCGTTTTCACACTTCCAGTAGCATTTTAGAATGAATTTCCTTTGTTCAAAGCTTAGTCTGACTGCCATTATTAATTCTAATGGGTTTAACTTGGAAAGAAAGAAACATCAATTGAGTATCAGCTGTTAAAGTGTGTATACATTTTTTTGGACGCCCTGTATATATATATATATATATTTTTTTTAATTTTAATCCGTTATATATATATATTATATATATATATATATATATATATATATATATACTACTAGTGTAAAACATTAAAAACATCAATATTAGAAAATCCAGTGATTTTTCATTTTCATTACAAAAGAACCCTAAATTAGTGACCGATTTCGACAAATGTGTTATTAATTTCTCCATTTATTAATGAAGAAAATGAGGAAAGCACAAAATATTTGAAGTAACGAGTATGGAGAATACCTGACTTGAGAATATGTGAATATTTAAATATATGAAAGTGGTATTTGCATGTTTTTGTTAAAGTCGATTATTATCATGTTATGTAAATATTATACGCAATTATTGTTATGTTATATTTCTTTACCTTTATAACTGCGTTGGGGTTGACTAGTGGTGAGACGCGCAACTGTTTATCTGAAGGCTTGCATTCGAGTCGCAATTGGAACTTCAGTTTTCGTCTTTTAAATTGTTTCTTTGATATTTCCTTGGTGGGTAACGGTTCCGATCCCGCGTAAAGCTGTAGGTCCCCTCCATCGTATGACTTAAGATATTACGAACGAGGTTCAACAGCCCAAACCTTTATTATTTACGTGTAAAAAATGGCCCTAAAATGGCTTCAATGAGACTGGTAAAAATAAACATTGCAATTTGGAGAGTGCAAAGAGCCATTAAGCTCGCAAGTTCCCTATAATTCCTTTCTTAAAGGGCATCTTTTACCTTGCCTGTATCTTCCGCTTCATAAATGCGTATCAACTTGAATAAAGATTGATAATGATAAGGGAAGGAGGAACCAAAGATAGCGATCTCAATAAATTCAAGCTTCGCCTTTCATTGAACAAACTCTCAAATCATCGACAACACACTGTATAATTACACTCATCTTATCTCTATTACACTAAACTGAAAGTCAGATTTGTTTGTCGGGGTCAGTTCAGGCCTGGAAGTTTTAGTGCACATTTTTTCTCGAGAGAAGTACAGCATTTGTACAGTATTTAACAATGCGGTTTTCAGTGCAGCAACTTATGGGACTACTTTCAAATGACTTACCCTGAATATGCGAGTATATATTGTCCCAGAATGAGTGACCACCTTTTCCACAGTGCTAACAAAACAATGAAACCATAATTCCAAGGATCACTACTAAATGACACAGAATCATATTAAAACCCTCTATATTGTCCTTAAAATGAGAGAGAGTTTATTCGAATCGGATGAGTTGTCTCTTTACAAACTTATCTTAAACAATAGTCGTTAAAAAATAAAGTTGACAAGAAGGGTAATTAGAGACCTAGATGTACATTAAAAAGTTTATAATGAACAAAAACAAAATAAACAAAACATTAACGCAGCAAGTGTTCAATGTGTTCTCCATTATTTTTAATAACCAATTGTAGCCTTGCGCGCCACTGGCGAGTTGCTGTAGAAAGGGTGTCTTGATCGAGTTCATTCCATGCTGTTAAAATTCACTCTCGAAGTTGTTTGAAATCTTGAATATTTTGCCCGTAAACTTTCTCAAGTATATATATATATATATATTGATAAGCGATCATAAAAATTTCAGACCTCTACATAAAATACTTTTCCACAGCTGAGGGAACAATGAAGGTATGGTGCAAAAAACGAATATCCTAAATCCTAAATGTGTATAGCTGTACCTGGCAACTATTCTAAAGACTTGTAGTTGTTTCCTTAGCCTGTGGATAATCTGTTAGTCTCTGAAAAAAGTCAGATGATATAAGCTACACCTATCTTAAATACTGTTTTATAAACTTGCCCTTCAAATTATAGTTCTAACTAACGTTGAAAAAGCGGTGATTGAAAAGTGTGTCTTGGAAAAAAATGGACTGAGGCAAGAATTTTGAGGGAATTTCCAGGAATAACTTGTAATGTTACGTCCGTGAATAGAATAATTATAAAACTTAAAGCAGCCGGTTCGACGGCACAAAAGCGTGGAAGTGGTCGGCCTGAAACAGTTTACACTCAAGACAATATAGCAATGATCGAAATGATGAGCCTATCTCAAGGGATCGACCTGGGTCACACTGCTCTCAGAGAAAAATTGCAAGAAATTTAGGTATCAGTCGAAGTTCCATACAAAGAATGCAGAGAACGGTAGGACTTAAAGCATTTAAAAGGATCCGTGTTTCAAGACGTGACAGCAATGTAAGAGCTAAAAGAAAATTCGTTGTAGAAAATTGCTTGTTATATTTTCGTCCAATGATGTTAAAAAATAGTTTTTACAGATGAAAAAGATTTCACCATCGAGATTGCTCGAAACTCCCGGAACGATGTTGTTTATGGTCGGCGTAAGAAAGACATTCCTCCATCGAGACTTTACTACCAGACAAGTCGGTTTTCCAAAAAAAATCATGGTATTAGCAGTGTATCGTGGAATGGAAAGACGAAAATTCATTTCATTTCAGAAAATAAAAAAATTAATTCAGAAACCTATGTAAATCTCTTAAAGGAGAATCTTTTGCCTGATTGTCAGCGTCTGTATTATGGAAACGATTTCATACTCCAACAAGATGGTGCTACAGCTCATACTAGCAAGTTCACACAGGATTATCTACAACAGAATGTAGTCAACTTCATTGGAAAAAACGACTGGCCCCCGCAATCACCTGATTGCATTCCCATGGATTATTGCATATGGAACACTCTAGTAGAGAAGATTTATGAAGGCCAAACAGAAAAGTTTACAGAAATGCAATTAAAGAAAAAAACTCGAATGTTGGGACAAAATAACATTAACAGAAATCAGAAAATATATCATGTCGTGGAAGAAAAGGTTAAGATTAGTTTGTAAGCAGGACGGCGGACATATTGATCATATTTGTTGATAAGATGTGAATAATAAAATTCTTTCAGTTTTTTTCACCATACCTCATTGTTCCCTCAGTTGTGGAAAAAGTGTTTTATGTAGAGGTCTGAAATTTTTAGGATGGCTTATCAATAGATTGAGGTAAAAGTTATGTAAATTTTGGAAGTGTGAACTGCATATTTTTGAAGTTATTGATGTTCAAATCTCAAGGCGGTTTTTTTTTGGGCCACCCGATATATTTATATATACACGACAGTATTTGTGTTTTGGGGCACTCTCTCTCTCTCTCTCTCTCTCTCTCTCTCTCTCTCTCTCTCTCTCTCTCTCTCTCTCTCTCCTATATGTAAATATTGCTAAATAATTATAAAGAATCTCACTTTCCATTGTTAAATTCACAAATCTAATTTTAGACTTAAAATTTTTTAATACTCTTTAATTTTGGTCCACTTTTACCTCTCCATTTGTCCTGTAATAATTGACAAATGTAAAGAAAAAAAAAATTGCATTTTTTTTGGCCAATTTAGTTTGAACAATGATTTCTTATTTAAGTAATTGGCTGAGATAAATCATTATTTGTAAAGAAGATTACCAATATACTTTGCGAGAAGCTTATACGGAGGATTGGCAAAAGTAAAGAGACGCCTTCAGTTCTTTCATAGTTTTTGATTTGATAATAAAAGTCAATAAATAATAAGATTTATTGAATCACTATATTTAGAATCGTGTTGCTTTCCCCTTTCCATTTCTTTCCATTATGTAAAGACACACGTTCTCGCATTCCATCGATGAGCTTTGCCATTTGTTCTTGAGAACAATCACCGTGAGGTCTATTTACTTTTGTCGACACTCTGTATATGTGTACAATGGCAGAGCTAGTTGAGATTTTCAAACACACCAATAATGTTAAAAATGTAATTGGTTCTATATATACACCTTTCCTTTCAACCTTTCAATTGTTCCGTGCGATGATTCCTCATTTCACGAAGGTCAAGTTTGTCGCCCCTCCTCTCGAGTTGACCTGGTGAAGTAGCGAGTTGGTTTCTTGTACTCTCCATCTCACATAGCCAGGTACGCTCGGCTGATCGGGGATTGTTCTGAGCCAGGCGTCTAGTCTTCTTTTGAAGATATCCACCGCAACACCACTCGTGTCCATGAGGTCATTGGGCAGCTGATCAAACAGTTTTGGTCCTCTCACAACAAAACTATTTTCTTTCAGGGTTAAGGATGTTCCCTGTCTCGCCTTTCATTTGGGAACACGACACAGTCTTCCTTTTCTACTGTCCACTGTTGTTTGGGGAGTTACAGGGTTCATAGTAAGATTAGGGACTAGTTTCTCCATTATTTTCAAGTGTAAATAATGGTGTATCTCTCTCTTCTCCTTTCCAATGAATATAGGTTTAATTCGCATAACCTTTCCTAGTAATTTAGTTCTTTGCACCCATTGATCTTGGCTGTGAAACTTATCTGAATCCCTTCTAGCTGTATAATGTCTTCTTTTTTACGAGGGCCACTCAATATATTTTGCCCCACCTTTTTTCTTTCTTTCCACGTTTCCTTGCAAGTTCCAGAAATTTTGTACACAAGTAGTTACATACCTTTTTTACAAGTTTTTATTTTTCCACGTAGTCTCCTTCCTTTTCTACGGCTTTCCTCCACCTCGAAACAAGGGTCTTTATTCCTTGCTGGTAAAAGTACGCTGGGTTCCGCTGGAGCCACCTCTTAACCTCCTCAACAACCTCATCGTCACTCTGAAACTTTCTTCCACGAATAGCATCCTTCATTGGCCCAAACAAATGGAAGTCTGAAGGTGCCAGATCCGGGCTGTATGGAGGGTGGGGTAACACAGTCAAGCGTATTTTTGTGATGGCCTCTCTTGTTTGCAAACTGTTGTGTGGTGTTGCGTTATCGTGCAAAAGAAGGACGTCTTCCAGTTTTGTCTTTGGTCGAACTCGCTTTATAGTCTCTGGAGTGTCTGTAGGGTAACAATATATACCTCCGAGTTGATTGTTTGTCCTTTCTTCATAATATCCACCAGAATCACCCCTTTCATGTCCCAGAAGATGGTGGCCATAATTTTTCCTGCAGAGGGAGCCATTTTGAACTTTTTCTTGCGAAGGGAGTCTGCGTGATGCCACTCCATGGATTGGCGTTTTGTTTCAGGTTCAAAGTGGTGTACCCGTCTCATCCTAAGTCACAATTCGTGAAAGGAAGTCATCCCCTTCTGTCTCGTATCGAACCAACGACTCGGAAGCAATTTCTTTTCTTTGGGTTTGTGATCTTCAGTCAGTTGGCGAGGAACAAACCGTGAACACACTTTTAAGTATCTCAGTTGCTGAATTATCGTATTCACACTTCCTTTACTAATTCCTAGTTCCAGTGATAGCTCCTTGTATGTGACGCACCGATTTAATCGAATGATGCTGTTAGCACGTTACACAGTGTTAGATGTCACAGCCGATGCCGGGCGACGGCTGCATGGCTCATCATCGAGGCTGGCTCTCCCTCTCTCCGATGATCTCGCACGTTTAGACCAGCGTCAACTGTGCTTCGATCAACAACAGCATCTCCATAAACGTTTTGTAGACGTTTGTGAATATTTGCAACTGTTTCCTTCTCTGCGGTTAAGAACTCGATAACAGCTCTGTTTACGACGCACGTCACTGTCAGACGCCATTTTCGAAACTGCGTTAACCATCGGTTTAATACAAGAGCGTTTAAAAGCGGTTTTATACAAGGAGGGGAGGTTTAAACTGGAAAAATCCGGTTATGTGAAGCGCAGAAAGTTCAAACTTACGGCCCAAGGACATTTCAGCCTCATGGCCTATTATTTAGCTAAGAAAAAGGGTGGGGCGAAATATATTGAGTGCCCTTAGTATAAGGGGATTTTAGGACCGAGCAGTGTTCCAGTTTGGGATTGATCAGTGTTTTCAGTAGAGGAATCATTATATTCCTATTCCTTCGTTTAAAGGTTCTCAGTATCTGCCTAGTTATTCTCTCTGCTCTGTTTACTGCTATCTTATTTTGTGTTTCAAATTTCGCTTCATCAGTCATCACAACCCCTAAATATTTTGCTTTTGAATTTCTCTGAATTTCCTGTCCATTTAGGCATATATATATATATATATATATATATATATATATATATATATATATATATATATGTGTGTGTGTGTGTGTGTGATAATGATAAGTTTTATTGGCAGGATATAAATCCCATAAAATAATTCAATATTCTTGAAGGTAATAAGCAATAAGATAAATCACACAATAATACATTTCAAAAAAAACTAAAAATTATGACTAAAAGAGAGATAAAAATAAGACACGTACTGAAACAAATAATAATAAAAACTACCCACTGCCAATACTACCAAAATGATGCTAATGTTTATTGGCAGGAGACAGATTCTCGCACCTAAAAGAAGAGGTACAGTATCCACAAGGTAATCAATAGGCTTCGGATTTCTATGCACTAAAAATCTGCTAAATATGCTTGCAAATATGCACTGAAAATGTTGAAAATATGCACTTATTTATGCACTATAAATTTGAACGTTCCAGTCTAAATTAGGATTTTCAAATGATGAAGCACCAGATTTACAGTTTATTGAATATATGAAACAAAATTGTATTTACCAAACAAACAAACATGCATAATAAAACTAAAATAACAAATCCATTGCTCAATTTACAACAAAAATAGGACACATTTTAGAACTGCAATTAGGTTCTTGACTAGAAATAAATTGAATTACACTTTATAACTACAATATGCATGAAATTTTATTACTGTTATTATTTATTAATCATTTTTATTGTAAACTTTTACCAAATAGTCCTAAATATGCACTTTAACACAAAAATCGTGGAAATATGAATTTATTTTAAAAACCGTAAATTATGCACTATGCATGCAAATATGCAATATGCAAAAATTCGAAGCCTAGTGATGAACGATACAACTAATAAAACAATAAATTTAAAAAACAAAACAAAAACCACTCCGGTAATAAAGAAATGACAATAATACACGTAAGGAGATGAGAAATAATAAAGAATAGAAATAACGGTTTCATAAAAATATAAAGTACATGCAATGGGATGGCTAATGCAGGTATTAAGTGAAGCTATAGACACATACTTTCATACCAAAAGGTCCACAGTCTAGAAGCCATAAAGCAGGACAATCGGACAGTTGGACTGCCTGAGTTTTTAATTCTTCACATTAGACCATTCGACACGTCTTGTTACCTCAGGGAGGCTCGGAACGTTGCGGTTAGCGAACATTTGAAAGGCTGAGCGTCTTATAGGTAACTTATGCAGCAGTCTATAGGATCTGTTGTAAAGCAAATTGAGGGTTCTATTGGAGTCTTTTTTATAATTAACCTAGGGTTGCTGCTTATAAATATTAGTGTAGAAAGTACGGAAACGAGTGTCTTTAGCTACGCTTGTACAGAATTTTAAATTCCTTACAATCATGTTTACCTTAGCACAGTAACTTCGATATTGTTTCCTTATGTCGGAGTCGTCACTCAAGGAGCTGATGATAGTTTGACCCAGATACTTAAATTATTGTACCTGTTCTATTGTTTCGTCTCTCAATTTGAAAATAATTTAGCTGTTTGGTTTGGGCATTTGGGATGGAATTGCATAACCTTAGTTTTAGTAATATTAAAATTAATGCCATGATTCTGCGAATATGAGTCACAAATTTTTATAAAACGATCCAGAACTTTCACCGAAGGGTTTATTAACACCATATCACCGGCTTAGACCAAGTTATTTATCCTGATATCATCTATACAGCATCCCACTCTTGCCTTATGAAGAGAAGCAATTGATCCCTCAATATATATATTAAACAGCAGAGGAAAAATGTAAGGAACTTTGTCTAACTCCGTATGAGGAACCAAAAAATTAGACAATACATTTCCCCATCTAACAATAAAAGTTTTGTGTGTGCCAAAATTTCAATAAATTTAAAACATATGGTGGAACATTCCTGTCTTCTAATATTTTAATATACAGGGTGTTTGAAAACTTTCTGTACAAATTGTAATGGGGGATAGGCAACACCAAGACAAACCCTTTTCGTCTATAAGTGTATGTCCGCTGACGTCACCATTCGGCGCGAGAGGGCGCCGCTGCAATTGGCTAAAAGGTGAAGTGGGCTAGACTCGCGCTTGCCGCGGGCATTCTTAAATCGGACGTAGTACGCGTAACGTGGAGCGCTTCACGACTGCTGAGCTGGCTGACATGCATATGGTGTATGGGGCTGCCAATGGAAACGGAAGAGCTGCTGTGAGGTTGTACCGACAGCGCTTCCCAAACAGACGTGTGTCAAACCATCAAACGTTTGCGCATTTGCATCGGCGACTGCGAGAAACTGGAACATTCCATGCAAACATGCATGACACTGGTCGGGAGAGAAACGTGCGCACTCCTGACATGGAAGAAGAAATCCTACGGCGATTTGAGGACAATCCAAGCGCAAGCACGCGAGGTGTTGTACGTATCCTCGGTGTGAACCACGACCTGGTCTGGAGAGTGTTGCACGAGCAGCAGTTACATCCGTTTCATCGTCAGAGAGTCCAGGCATTACAACCTCGGGATTACCCTCTTCGTGTGGAATTCGCACGCTGGTTTCTGCAGCAGACAGCGGTGCAGCCTAATTTTCCGGCTTATGTGCTGTTCTCAGATGAGGCCTGTTTCACACGTGAGGGTGTGTTTAACATGCACAATTCTCACGTGTGGGCGCACGCAAATCCACGTGCTACACGGGTGCATGCTCATCAAGAACGGTTCGCCGTCAATGTTTGGGCGGGTATCGTCCATGGCAAGTTGATTGGGCCGTACCTGCTGCCTGCCCGACTCGACGGGCGGGCTTATCGGATATTTCTTGAAGAAACGTTGCCGGAACTGCTGGAAGATGTTCCCGTGGCTATTCGTAGACGAATGTGGTTTCAACACGACGGGGCCCCAGCACACTCCAGCAACGATGTGCGGGATTATCTGAACGCCACTTTTGGGGACCGATGGATAGGCCGGGGTGGGCCCGTAGCCTGGTCACCGAGATCGCCCGATTTAACATGCCTCGATTTCTTCCTGTGGGAACACATGAAGAACCTCGTGTACGAGACTCCCATTTACTCAGAAGAAGACCTCGTAGCAAGAATCGCTGTCGCCGATGCAAATGCGCAAACGTTTGGTGGTTTGGCACACGTCTGTTTGGGACGCGCTGTCGGTACAACCTCACAGCAGCTCTTCCGTTTCCATTGGCAGCCCCATACCCATATGCATGTCAGCCATCTCAGCAGTCGTGAAGCGCTCCATGTTACGCGTACTACGTCCGATTTAAGAATGCCCGCGGCAAGCGCGAGTCTAGCCCACTTCACCTTTTAGCCAATTGCAGCGGCGCCCTCTCGCGCCGAATGGTGACGTCAGCGGACATACACTTATAGACGAAAAGGGTTTGTCTTGGTGTTGCCTATCCCCCATTACAATTTGTACAGAAAGTTTTCAAACACCCTGTATATATATATATATATATATATATATATATATATATATATATATACAGGGTGGGAGAAAAGTTTTTAAGGATTTTATACATACAACTATTTAGTTAATAACATTATACAGGTAAGTGTTCAGATGATGAAACAAATAAAAAAAAATGTCTAAGAATTTTATTTATACAAATATTTTGTTAAATTCTAAATTTATATTCAAAGAGTTCTTCATCCGCTATGATACATTTAATGCGTCTATTTCTGAGGGGTGCGTACCAGATAATTTCAAGTTAGCAAATGTAACACCTATCTTTAAGAAAGTCGATAAAGGTGCGGCGGGAAATTATAGGCCAATCATTTTAACGTCTGTTGTAGGTAAGCTACTGGAATCAATAATTAGGGATCGTATAGTCGAACATTTAGAATTGCATAACTTGGTTAGAAATACGCAGCACGGTTCTAGGCGAAACAAATCTTGCTTAACTAATCGTTCAGAATTTTTTCAAAGCGTGGTTGAAGTTTACGATAGTCATCGGGCGGTTGATGTAGTGTATTTAGATTTTCAAAAAGCGTTTGACACCGTACCGCAAAAAAGACCCGTTGAAAAAAACTAAGGCTCATGGAATCAGAGGTGTAGTAATAAATTGGATAGAAGAGTGGTTGTGAGGTAGGAAACAGAAGGTGGTCGTTGATGGAGCGGAGTCGTGTTGGGCTAATGTAGCGAGCTGCGTTCTTCAGGGTTCTGTATTGGGCCCCTTGTTTTTCTTATATATATTAACGATTTAGATGTCGGCCTAGTCAGTACGGTTTCAAAGTTTGCGGATGACACGAAGTTGGGTGGTAGGGCGATTAATGACGAAGATAGAGGTAAAATCCAGGAAGATCTGAATAAAATCGTTGATTGGTCAGTCACATGGCAAATGAGATTTAATGTCGATAAGTGCAAAATTTTACATATAGGTTCGCGTAACGGTAATTTTGCGTACAGTATGTCAGGGAAGGAGTTAGCAAGCGTAGAGCCGGAAAAAGATTTAGGAGTTATAGTCACTGGTGATTTAAAAGTAGCGAAACAAAGTACAGCAACGGTGAATAAAGCGAACAAAGTGCTAGGTTTTATAACTCGGAATTTTTAGTACAAATCGCGCGATATTGTTCCTCTTTATAAATCATTAGTTAGACCCATTTGGAGTACGCGATCCAATTTTGGAATCCGCATATGCGAAAAGATATAGACAAAATTGAAAGAGTTCGAAGACGAGCAACTAAGATGATTCCGTCGCTTAGGTCGAAGTCGTACGAGGATAGGCTTAAGGAGTTAAAATTGACTACACTCGAGACTAGGAGGCTAAGGGGTGATCTAATCCAGGTTTTTAAAATTATGAATGGGTTCGATAACGTAGATAGAGATAGCTTTTTCGAAATATCTCAATATAGTAGGACTAGAAATAACGGGTGTAAGTTGACAAGTAGAAGGTTCGAGACAGCAGTTGCCAAAAACCTTTTTACGCATAGAATAGTAAATAGCTGGAATAATTTGCCGGTAGAAGTAATTAGTAGCACATCTATAAACATGTTTAAAAATCGATTAGCCGCATATGTTGATAGATTGGGTATAATTTAAGGTAGTAAAATTAAGGCCTTGTGGTTCGGAACCCATGTAAAATTGTAGGTCCTTTCTGCCACCACGGAGGACATGCACAATACACAATTACGAACACAGTTAGGTAGACCAGCCATGAGTGGATCCTAGGGTCTTTGTTGGTCTGAAACATTATAACATAACATTGTGGATTCTCTCTGTGAAACTCTTCATTGTTCTTCTGAACATATCGAGTGGGATCCTTTTCAGTTGTTCATCTATTCTGCGACCAAGGGCATTCACATTTGGATCGATGAAACCAGGAGTGTAGAGTTTGTCACGCAAATAAGCTCAAAGCCAGAAATCACATGGGGGTTTAAATCAGGTGATCTGGCTAGTCAATTGATGGGATCACGCCGTCCAAGCGGTATTTGTATCCAGAATCTCATGGACAGTTGCAGAGTAATGTGGCGGCGCTCCATCATGTTGATAAAGCCAATTCCTGCCAACGCCATTAGTGAACTGTGGCAAAACTTTGTCTCTCAATACCTGGCAGTAGTGTTTTGCATCCATCGTATCTCTCGGTATATCAAAGAAAACAAGTCCTCAATAACCAATGTAGGCCGAAATTGTTAGTGTAGCCGGAATGGATTTTTTTCCCAGTAGTGAACGTTGGGTTTGTTTCCTTTACTCGTTGAACGTAAACCGAAGACACATTCATCTGAAAATTTGATCTTTCGAAGGAAATCTAGATCAGTGTTGAACTTTCGTCTCACTGTTTCAGCAAACTGCAGCCATCTATCAGAATCATCGTCGTATATACGATCTGAGAGTAAATGGGTTTGTAATCGTGATACCCTTGTGATTTCAGTATTTTTGCTACTGAAAATTTGGAAATACTCAATTCCTCTGTAACTTTTCTCGTTAAAGTTGTTAGCTCGACTTAGAAACTGGCGAGGACATTTTCTTTGTTGTTTTCTCCTTTCGTCGTTACTGGCCTTCCACTTCTTGGACGATCTTTTACTAGGCTCCCTGTTTCCAAAAGTTTGAGCTACCAGTAGCGAAGAGTAGTTGCATTTGGTGATGGTTTATTATATTTTTGTTGAAACAAACTCAAACTTTCTTCACAATTATTATAAGAAATAGTTCATGATACAAGATACACTTTTTCTTCATTGTTGTATTCCATCGTTACTGACATGGCGTTGTCTGGGGCTAGGGAGTTGGGCTTTCCTATTCTAGCTTAGGGTCATTCCTGGCCTTGCATAGTTGCTTTGAAAAGTATCTCATACACTGCAGTGATATCAGTGGAATTTATTTATAATTAATAAATTAGTTGTATGTATGAAATCCTTAAATCCTCTTCTCCTACCATATATATATATATATATATATATATGGGATAAGTTTCACAGTTAAACACATGAAATTAATATATCATACACACCCATAGAGAAATATTACTATATTGCTTTAGCTCATCATGGATAAGATATATAGAGAAATATATGAATGGCCTTGGACTCATTTTATTTCTGTGGGTTTCTATTACATACCTTACCTTACCTTACCTAGGCTTACACCCTTACACGTCTTTCGTCTGGTGATTCCGAAGTCAAGCTCGTAGCCTCTCTCTCTCTCTCTCTCTCTCTCTCTCTCTCTCTCTCTCTCTCTCTCTCTCTCTCTCTATATATATATATATATATATATATATATATATATATATATATATATATATATATATATATATATATATATATATATCAATGGCGATTTCTTAATGAATGCAACGCATGCAATGCATGTGTTAAATATGTTCTCTTTTCAGATCTAAGTAAGGATTATAATTGACAAAAATAATTTTCAGAAACTAAAAATAGTCTAAGGCTTCAATCACGCATGTACTGGCTATTGGGCGGTGTAAACAAAATTATGTCTTATTTCATTAGACAATTAAGAACATTTTTCTGTACACAGATCGAAATACTTGTAGCTAAAGCATTCACTAATTCAGTCTGGGTACAGAAAAATGTTCTTAATTGTCTAGTGAAATAAGACATGATTTTGTTTACACCGCCTTGCCTTGGGCAATTTTTTAAGGAGACTTCTCACTATCCATAAGATATTTTTTTTGAGCCTCATAGCTAAACTCAAAAGGCAATATGTTTTAAAATATGCTTAGAAAATGTACTTAATATTTTTACTAAAAATAATTAAAAAGCTTTGTTCTAATTTTTTTTAATTAATGAAAATAATACGGCATGCATTCAGTTTTATAGGTGCATTCACCAAAAAGTAACATCTGGCAATTCTGACAAGGCTTCTTTCCAGTACCACCGCCGCAAGCCATCCACTTGTGTTCGGTGTTCCCTTTTGTGCTTTAATTATTTTGGATAATCAGTTAAATAAATTATAGCATTGTAGTGCCCATAATGACTGACGATGTGTTTAATCAATTGAAGACTAGAAGATTTTACTCACTCTCTTTTGATGAGAAAAGCGCATATTGAATAATGGCAGACCGATTCCACATTTGAATTTAAGCAAAGAAAATAAAGGCTTCACTAGGAAATTTAATCCTAAGCTCTATGATGATTTCCCTGGTTATGTGGAAATATTTCAAATAACAAATTGTACTGTTGGTCGTGTTTCCTATTTTCAAGAGATAACTCTGTGTGGAATTCTGTTAGTCGTGGATACGACGATTTAAACAATTTACATACTGCAATTTCTCGCCATGAAAAATCTCTTGCTCACATAAATGCATTTGTTGATCTTAAAACATTTGGAAAGTCAGAAAGAATTGATTTAATACTCGACAAGCAGAAATCAGTTGCCATTTCCAGACATAACGAAGAAGTTAATAAGAATCGAGAAATTTTGAAACGTTTGATTAGGATAACATGTTTTTTAGGTATGCAAGAATTAGCATTTCGCGGTCACAATGAAGAAGAAAACGCTGACAATAGGGGTAACTATATTGAATTGGTATTTTGTATGGGAGAATTCGATGAAAAGCTTCAAAACCATTTAAAAACTGCGACTGTTTTTAAGGGAACATCATCTGCTATTCAGAATGACATAATTCAATCTATTAGTGCAGTTATGTTAGAACAAATAAAACGTGAGCTTATCGACTGCATGTATGTGGCGATTTTATTAGATGAAACATCTGATGTCAGCTGTTTTTCTCAACTCTCTACTGTTGTTCGTTATGTTAATAAACATGGAGATTTGTGAACGATTTATAAAATTCGATGACGTCAGCAATGATAGAAGTGCAGGAGCGATTTCTGATTTATCTATAAGGCAACTAGGTGAACTGGGCTGTTTGAAAAAATTAGTTGCTCAAACCTACGACGGTGCTGCTGTTATGGGGAGCGATCTTAATGGAGTACAAACAAAGATTAGAGAAACTGTACCAGAGGCTATTTTTCTTCACTGCTACGCCCATAAACTTAACCTTGTTTTATCCCAAGCTGTCGCTGAAATTTCCGAATGTAATAATTTTTTTTCAGTATTAGGAAGTTTGTCATCATTTTTCAGCAGTTCAACTAAGCGAACTTCAATGCTTGACAAAGTTGTTGGAAAGCGTTTCCCTAAACTGGCTCCAACGCGGTGGAACTATTCATCTCGTCTAGTTGAAAGAGTTAAGGAAAATAAAGAAGATATAATAGATCTTTTAAAAAGCATTCTTGAAAACCCAAAGAAATTTGATGAAAAAACAAAAAATAGTGCACGCGGATTGCTTGCTGGTATCGATACTTTCGATTTTAATTTTTTATTAGAAGTATTTTCTTCAATTTTTCCTTTTACTGAATATCTATTTAATGTGCTGCAAACAAAATCTATGGATATTGTGTATAGCTCAATCACCGTTGAAAGCACTATGAAAAAAATCAAACAAATAAGGGATACAAAATTTGCAGATATGTGGGACTTGATAACAGAAAGATGTGGTGAACCTGTATGTAAAAGGAAACAGAGTCTTTCTCCACAAGAGAAGTATAGTCAACTATTTCATGAAATATTCGATAATATACTTCTTCAAATGAAAGAGCGTTTCAGTTCAATGGAAAAATTGGAATTCATTGAGCTTTTAGATTGCAAAAAATTTGAGTTCTATGATGTTACTTTCCCAGAGAGAGCTTTTGAATCTTTGAAAAGAAGCTACAATTCATTTTTTGAGTTTCCTCGTCTCCGTTCTGAATTGTGTTTTATATTCGCACAAATCTTTTGCCAAAAAGAATGTTGCTGAGCTCCTAAAATATCTACTGGAAAGCGAAATGCACAAAGGTCTTAAGGAAATATATAAATTGACGAATTTGATTCTAACTATACCAATATCGACAGCAAGTGTTGAGCGATCATTTTCTGCGCTTAAAAGAATTAAAAGTTATTTACGGAGTTCCCAAAGTGAAGAAAGGCTATCTAATCTTGCCTTAATTTCAATTGAAAAAATTTCCTCAAGAAGCTTATGGAGAATCGAGAGTACTTTTACAATTTGGTCATCGAAGAATTTTGCAGGAAAACTAGGAGAGCAGAATTTCAATTCAAATAATGCTTCACAATTATTTAAGGTAAATTTTAAATTTGTATCTTTTTCTTTAGATCAATTCGGTAACTACTATATATAAATATGTCTAATTTTTTGTTCGCATATTTAAGCCTAACATTAAATGAACTTTCCTTCAAAGAGGTCCCCAAAAGTTTGTAAAACACCTTTAATTGTAATTCTATGTAAACAATATGCAAAGTTTGGGCAAAGAGGGTTAGGCGGATGTTTTTCTTCCATTCCATAACATTGCATGCCTGAACAAAAATGTCACGAGTCGCCACTGATATATATATATATATATATATACATTTTAACTGCAAACACGCAGTATAATTAACGTAAAGAACGACGCTTGTATAGGAGAATATTCCGCGCAAGATGAGGAGAGAGAACGAAACAAATGAAAAAATGAGGTAACCACCCGGGAATCGAAACCGGGATCTTCCGATTGCCGGTCAGATATGATAACCCTTACACCACGGGCCTCACTCGAACAAATGCCGTAATTCTCCTACATACGCGCAGAAACCAATGCCCCAAGGGGGCACCTCCCGCATGCCGTAACATATATACATTTTAACTGCAAACACGCAGTATAATTAACGTAAAGAACGACGCTTGTATAGGAGAATATTCCGCGCAAGATGAGGAGAGAGAACGAAACAAATGAAAAAATGAGGTAACCACCCGGGATCTTTCGATTGAGGCCCATGGTGTAATGGTTATCATATCTGACCGGCAATCGGAAGATCCCGGGTTCGATTCCCGGGTGGTTACCTCATTGTTTCATTTGTTTCGTTCTCTCTCCTCATCTTGCGCGGAATATTCTCCTATACAAGCGTCGTTCTTTACGTTAATTATACTGCGTGTTTGCAGTTAAAATGTATATAATGTTACGGCATGCGGGAGGTGCCCCCTTGGGGCATTGGTTTCTGCGCGTATGTAGAAGAATTACGGCATCTGTTCGAGTGAGGCCCGTGGTGTAATGGTTATCATATCTGACCGGCAATCGGAAGATCCCGGGTTCGATTCCCGGGTGGTTACCTCATTTTTTCATTTGTTTCGTTCTCTCTCCTCATCTTGCGGGGAATATTCTCCTATCAAGCGTCGTTCTTTACGTTTTATATATATATATATATATATATATATATATGTATCCCAATTAATTTTTAATATTGGCCTGATGGATCAATTATAGTTCAATTAAACTTTACAGTGATCAATTACAAATATTTACGGCGTCATTATTTTGACGCTGAATTTCCAGCTATTATTTCTATGAAATGCGTACACAGATATCGTATTAAGCCGTAGGTAAAGGCCAATGGGTATTCGCCGGATCTGTTGTAAGTATGACTCCACCGAGCGCCAACAGATGGCGCGAAGGAGTTCAGGCACACAGTAAAGGAGACCCATTGCTTGATTTTCCCCTGTACTTTTTTCCCCCACTTTAAACAAGAGGCCCCTCATAATCGAAGATGGAGAAGGCAGTGAGCGAACCTCAGCACGTCAACTCAACATTTCGAGACTGAGCTGTGTACTCAGTGCCAGTAATGCAAACCGGTATGATTCTCCTTTCATATAAAAATTAATAGTGCTAAAAGTCTCTGAAACGGTGTTCATTTGTCTCAACAAAATTGTGAACATACGAAGATTACTCAGTTATAATTTAATCAATTTATCTCCGGTACTTAACTAATAATATTACGTCATAATTTTGTTTAAAATTTATTGGTAAAGTCTGGTACTCCCTTTCATAGTCCTAAGAAGGCAGCGGGCAGTGATATCGGAACCTTGAAAAACGGACGAACGAACGCAGGAACAATCTTACTTTTCGTACACTATTCATAACATTTCGACTGAAATTCTTGAGATAAACAAACCATAACCAGTTAATATTTATTACCTATTAGCCGTAACCACTGTGTGAGTTCCAGTATATTACCCTTAAAATGGCCACGAAAGGATGTCTAAATACCTTAAAATCTGAAGAGAAAAACTGCTAACAAATACAACACTTTTTTGACCTCCAACACAAAAGCAATAATGTAATAAAAGATACTGAAGCAATTATAAAAGTGATCCAACATGATAGCGAGTTATTAAAGGTTGATAACGCAAAATTAATGTTAAAGGAACATGGCACTCGGAAGAAGCATTTAGCTTGCTCGTGAAGAAATAAAAGACTTTCGATCTAATTTAAATTCTGTGAGTATGAACAATCATAGGATGAGGACGAAAAGAGTGAACGCGCTACGATTAAAAATAAAGTATGCAGTTTTCACGACAATCGCAGAGAGAATGAAACTAGACGATTTCAAAATTAAAAGTGCATATAGATTAAAAAAATTATTCCACCAGTACGTGCTAGTTCTCGAACAAAATGGACTAGTGAAACGACCCGCTGCTGCTATAAAAGTTATTTGTAAGGATAAAATTCACAGGGACTTAATTCTCAAAAACAGAAACAAACTGAAAGAATTGAACATTTTTCGAAATACAGTATAAGGAAAAAAAATATGCCAAAACTAAGAGAAGCCAGGAAACTTGATAAAGTTGCTTATTTCTTTGGACCCAAGCTAATTATTAAAGAAAAAAAAGATACTTCACTACAACGTAATAATTTCGTTAAAGAAGTTTTTCTTGCAAATGAACAAACCTTCAAAGCGATGAAAAATTTGGATCACCTGAAGATCAGGGCCCTCAGCCTTCGTTAGTTAGCTTTATAAAGCTAACTAACGAAAATATCACAATTTAACCTAACGAATCGTTAGGTCAACTGTATGCCCTTGACGACTGGTTAGGTTAGGTCGTGATATTTTCGTTAGTTAGCCTTATAAGCCTAACTAACGAAGGCTGCGGGCCATGATCTTCAGGTGATCCAAAAATTCAAAAAAGGAAACTGTACATACTAATCCAAGGGGTATGCAGAATGCAGATAGCTCCGTCCACAAATCTCAATGGTCGAATTTCCAGATTTTATTTTACCTAAGCAGTAAAATTTCATATTTTTTATATTTCAAATTGTGGCCCATTTTTATTCGGTATTGGGTGAAGATTGTCTATGAACTACTAATGAACAAAGACTTTCATGATATTTATCCTAATATCAATTATTTTAGTTCACTGACAAACAATTCTATTTCCAGCGCAAAGCAAAATCACTTTGACCCTTTTATAAGTAACTGTTCAGTACCATCGGTTGATGAGTTTAATGACTGCTACAAAATCTACAAAATAAATTATTATAATTATTATAGCACTTCGCGAACAGCAATTTTGACAGCAATAACTCTTTTTCAGAAGAAACTACACCACACACACTTTACACGGGAAGATAGAGGACGTCGTCGCGAATAATTTGATGTAAACATCGAACAAATTCGTTCACGACAAAAAAGTTTATAGTAAAGTTTATGTGGGCAAAACGTTGTTCAGCTGAGTAAGCCGTCCGTACGCGTGACGCTGGGGGTAACTTATTCGTGAAGAGCTCTATGCTCCGCTCAGCGTCACGCTGCTTGTCGACAGTGCTCACGCATAATAAAAATTTCGCTATTTTACAATTTGCGTTTGTGGTAAAAAATAAATAATTTTATACTTCTAGTTAGACCACGATTGTACAAAATTTTATACTTTTGTGAAATCGAAGTAAGTCAGTCCATAAATTTACAAAAATACCACAGCCATAAATTTTTGAGCTTCACATCCAAAGCCAGTGAGACCAAATTTGTGACCAAACTTGTAAGTGGTTCGTAAGTTTAAAGTAAATTCTTACTGACTTAAAAACCGCTGTTCAAAAGGTAAGATGAACACTAATTTTGTGCAAAATTTGTATTTAAAACAAAAAGGCGTTGCCTACAAAAATCATGGACTGGTTTGAAAAAATGCGTCCTGCAAAAAGGCAAATCTTTTTGTGTGCATAATAATAATAAACCTTATAAAACACAAGAAAAACACAAAAATCATTTGTCGTTAAAAATTCAAAGTTAAAAAACAAAAATTATTTAGCGCAACTCTTAGAAAGGAAACTCGTTATGCGCTTTAATGTTGTTTTATCACATGTCATTCTAATACACTGAGACTAGAATCTTCATCGAGATTATAAACGGCCACTCATCAAAACACTCCTGATAATTAATTTGTATTTAAAATCATGAACAATGACTCATGAGGGACTCTTGATGATTCATTTTTCATTATATATATATATATATATATATTATATATATTATATATATATATATACAGGGCCATTGAAAAAAGACGCAACAGTTTAAATTGCTTATATTTCGTAATATTGTTAACATACAGGAGTGATTTTTGTATTAGTTTACAGCGTACAATTGGGAGTTTTTATTTAATGAAAAACATGTTCAATGTGTGAAACACCAGCATCCAAAACCATTTGCAGTCGACGTTGAAAGTTGGCAAGTACTGTGCGTAGAACGTCATGAGTGATTGTGCTGACAACAAATGAAATTTCTTCTTGCAGCTCACTAATTGTGAGAGGATTGTATCTGTAAACATTATCTTTCAGATATCCCAATAAAAAATAATCACATGGGTAGAGATCCGGAGAATATGGTGGCCAAGACCATCCACAGGCAAAACGTTCAGGGAAGCGATTCGAGATGACGCGATCGTCAAAATATTCATTTGAGGCTACAAGAGTCGTTCGCCTAGCGCCTTAGGCTACTAGGCCTAAGCTGTAGCAAAACTCCCAGGTGTACGCTGTAAACTAATACAAAAATCATTCCTGTACGTTAACAATATTACGAAATATAAGCAATTTAAACTGTTGCGTCTTTTTTGAATGGCCCTGTATATCCCATGAGACGTTAGGATATACTGATATATATATATATATAATTATTATTTACAATCATCATAACTTTATATTAGTTTTCGATTACTGTAGTAATATACTGACTTTTTGTAATTTGACCTTTAACTGAGTAGGCGGCGCATGCTCCACTTACTCTGACTGCACGCCACTGATATATATATATATATATATATATATCAGTATATCCTAACGTCTCATGGGCGGGCGAGTGGGTAACGTGGCGGCTCCTAAAATTCAGTGGCATCGATTCGAATCTCACCTACGTAAGGTAAATTTAGTTCTAATGTATTTATCCTTGAAACTTAAGTTGATGTTCCTATGTTGTTCCTGATTCATAAGATTGATATGCACATAATTACACTCTGTTCATGAAAATAAACTGAAATGGTATTTATTGACATTTCCTCCATAGACGGTGTCACCCACTTCGATTAAATTATTTCCAAAGAATCAGTTCCCCGAGAAGTATTTCGTCAAGCATCGAAATTTGATGAAAATACTATCATACTCTGGGAGCACTTGTTCGATGAAAGACTTTCCCATATCATGTGAAAATTCTAGTTTCAGTGTCAATGTTAAAAGTTGTCGCTAAATATTTTTTGGTTTTATTAATTTGAATTTTTAATGCCAAATGATTTTTGTGTTATTCTTGTACTGTTCTTTTTAAGGTTTATTATGTACACAAAAAAAGATTTGCCTCTTTGTAAGACGCATTTTTCAGACTTTTAAGTATCCGTAGTTTAAGTATCTGTAGCTTGCCCAAAAACTATAATAATAATAATAATAATAATAATAATAATAATAATAATAATAATAGTAATTTTATTGTTCTTTGCTACATACAGTATTATAAGGCACACAAAAGGTATAGAGAGAGTAACATATAATAGCACACATCTATATATACATATGATAGTGCGACAGTTAATGCATTCCTAAGCATATTTGTCGTAGTAGAATAGCCAATATAAAACAAGAGTAATAGCAACAACAACTAATAATAATATTAGTAATAATAATAATAATATCAATATTACAATTTATTATTGTTTTTATAGAAGTTGATGGTACAATTCAGTTGCTACAGGAAGCATACGTACACATACATGATACATGCACATGTGACATATATATATATATATATATATATATATATAATATATATATATATATATATATATACACAGTCGTACATACGTACATACATATGTCCATACATATGAACATATGCATACATACATATAGACGCCCACACATACAGTATGTGGGTACATGCATGTATGTCCATAAATAAGCCCCCGTATACATATATACACGCATGCCCATTATACATTCGGACAAATGGGACGGTAATACCTTCATAACATAACAAAGAACTGCCATTAATAAGCAAATTTTAATGATTTGTTGGCAGAATGGAGTTGTATGATAAATCTTGATAGATAATGCAGAGTAGCGAAGTTATGTACACTAACTTTAAAGACATAAAGTCAAAGAGAGGAAAGTACATGGAGATTATCTGTTGTAACCTACAAACATATGTTAAAAATACATACAGTTAGGATATTCAGCTAAGATTACACATTCACATAACTATACATAATTACATATATGTATTCAGCTAAGATTATACCTTTGTATTTATTTGAATATTAGGTGCTGAAATATAATTAAATATTATGCACTTAAAACATCGAAATATTAATTACCTTGCTTATTGACTATCTTAACAACCTTAGATGCCTTGATCTTGCTCATATATTTGACTATTTACTAACCATTTTGCAAGAATCTACAGTGAAATTTATTGTTCTGGTTCTTGAGAAACTTGATAAGGCAATAATATTAAAAATGTATATAAATAGAAAATTACAGTGTAACTGATGGACTGATTGGTGAAGGCATTTCTACATATGTACGCAGCAAAGTATTTTTTTTATGTAAAGTAAAACTGAAACATGAAAGATAAGAACAATATTTATTCTGTCCATGCAATCTATAGGGCACCAAATTCTGATTTTAATAACTCTGTAATTGAGTTAGATAACATACAGTGCAATTTCCTTAAGCCCAATTCCAAAATTATAGGTGAATTTTATATCACTTTACAAAACCAAGTAAATCCACTGAGCTCTTTCTTAGTTATATTATTACTAAACACACTCGCGTCAATTATAATCAAATAATATAGTCCACAGTTGATAATCTATTTGTAAACAGCAATGATATCATAAATTCTCGAGTTTATAAGTCATTATTTATAAGTATCCTACTTATATTATATATAATAATGTTGTACAGGTCACTAACAAGAAACTATTGTATACAGAATATTTTCTGAACAAAACAAAAACAAAAATTTACTGGGACTGTGGAAAATATTGTTTGATTGCGGTGAAGTTAAGAACGACTCAGATAATTTCTATGGTCCTTTATTTCATATTTTAATAGTTTCTTTGTCTTAAGAAAGAAAAACATTGCAAAACCATGGATCACTCCAGGAGTCCAGGTATTATTAATTCAGAATAAACAATAGAGATAAATTATTGAAACTGCAACAACAAGGTAAAATTTTAAACTGCAATATACACAGTATAGAAACAACTCAATTAATCAAAACTGCCAGTATAGCTATTATAGCAATCATTTTTCCAAACAGAAAAGACACATAAGACATGAACATTGACTACTATGAACAAGCTTATCGGAAACCGCATTAAGAACATTTCACCATACAAACTAAATGTTGGTAATGTGTTGGTAAAATATTGGTAACATGAATAGTGATGATATTTCTATAGCAAACTCTTAATAACCACTTTATATCCACAGCTGATAAACTTCGCACACAAATACAAAATAATGATCATTGACTCTTAGACTACATGCCACCCAACCTACTAAATTCATTTTATTTCGTTTCTACTACTTCTACTGAGGTTCAGAATATTATTGGTGCAGTGTAAAATGCACAAAATAAAATTCATAACATTCCTGTACTTATAGTGAAGCTTGTCAAAGTAAAATATCCGTAACTTTGACTAACACTATCAACCAAAGTACAGTCTAAAGCAGCGGTTCTGAACCTTTTCCTTCTCCTGTACCCCTTGAACTCTTTTAAGGGATTTTCTGGATTTTCGAGAGGCATAGAGGATTTTTACTTTCTTTACGACCGTATGACTTGTGACCGTTTGTTAATCGTATATAAAATTAAAAGGGTTATATTTTCAGGACCCCGTCACGTAACCCCTAAGGTTCCCCCGCATACCCATGGGGATACGCGTATCCCAGGTTGAAAACCGCTGGTCTAAAGGATTATTTCCATCAATACTGAAATTGGTTGTATAACACTTTTGTTTAAGGATATGACCCTGCACTGGCAACTAATTACAGATTATCTGTATTCAGCAAAACTTTTGAGAAAACTGTAAAAAAGTAGAAATCATACATACAATCATACAATTTATTATCCTCTCATCAATAAGAATAAAACGACAAAAAGTGGCTATTTTAAAACATCAAAAGTGGCTTAGTAAATCTATTTTAAATGGAAAGCGCCAATGTCGCTAAAGAGATCAAATAAATTATGATTTCTGTATTTATGGATAGAGTCAGGGTTTTGGTTTGACAGATTTAACAAAGTCTTGACTACTTAACAAACTATACTGTTATAGCTTTAGAGGAGGTATCAGTAATTGGTTTAAAAGTTATTTATCCAATAAACATCAATTTGTATCTGTAAAAACTTTCTGTTCAACTAAACTGAGGGTAAAATATGGTGTACTTCAGGGTATAGTGTTGGGTTCACTCCCATTTTAATTGTATATACAGTAAATAATCTTCCACGCTCTACTGATATACTTAATTGCATAACTGTCTTTTTCTTGCGAAGATGATAATACAACAAAGGACATATTTACCCCTTATTTCATAACCAGGGTAAAATATATCCTTGTGTCGTGTATTGGATTTTTTAAATAAAGATAATAATGACTAACAAGAATATAATAATGTTTTTGTTTATAAGAATTTAATAATGTTTTTGTTTAATAAAGAAGATAATATGTTTAATAAGAAATTTAATGAGGTTTTGTACGTAAATAAGAATTTAATAATGTTATGAAATTAAGAATATAAAATACTCGTTGGCAACACCCGGAATGGGCTCAGGCTGGGGCAGAAGCTTTTCAAAACAGTCTCGGGATGGGTTTTGTTCCAATTTGGCGGTTTGTGTTATTAATATGTTATTGTGATTCTAAAAGATTTAATTGTCTCTCTCCGTGATAAAATGTTAACGGTAACTCGGCACGAGCGATTCCTCATTTGTTCAAATGTTTCTGCGTAAATAAAAAGTTAGTAAGTAGTGATAATTGGGTGTAATTAATCCCCGTCTCCTCGTATTGTTCAAATTCTAATGGCGTCCACCGGTTCAAGCGGTCTACCCGCCCGCGTTTATAAGATACAGGAAAATCGAGAGTAAAGAGAAAGAATAGTAAGAAAGAGCGATAATGAAAAGAAAGCAAAAAGACGAAGTAAAGTTTTAAGTTCATTACAATTGGTATAATTTACCATGGGTACGAAATGGGTATTTTCCTTTATCTCGTAACGTCAGTATAATATAGCCTTGGAATAATTTACCCTGGTTATGAAATAAAAGTTAAAATTGACTTTACCAAAGGTATGGATGGAATGGTTGCCCGCTAATAAACTCTTTCTAAATACAAATAAAACAAATTTCATGATTTTTAGTAACAAACGAAGTATGTATATTGAATTTAGGGTTGCCAGATTTTTCAAATGCCCATGCGGGACAAAACTTTTTCCGAGTTTTTTTTTTAAGACCAAGTTTTTTTTTCAAATTGAAACTAGATTTCTTCAACGGTTACAAAGAACAAAATTAGAAAAATTTTATTACAATAATATTTAACAATTAAACATCGTGAATAAATTAAAATTATTATACATAATATTGAAATTCTAAATCAATTCATCCCTAAAAAATTTGCTTAAAAAATATTTTTTGCGGGACATTTTGAACGCGGGATTTTGAACGCGGGATTTTGACGCGGGATTTTGACGCGGGATTTTTGATCAAATGCGGGACTGTCCCGTAAAATACGGGACGTCTGGCAACCCTATCAATAATATTGATGAACTGAATATTGAAGAAATAGCTGTAAGAGAATGTACTGTATCAAAATTTCTGGGTGTAATGTTGGACAAGAGATTGAAGTGGAAGGCTTATATAAATTATAACTCTAAAAAGATTTCTAGGAATGTTGATATAATGCTTAAACTTAGATATGCAGTATATAATACTTAAAGAAGTTTTATTAACTCTATATAATACTCTTGTACTTCCTTATATGATGTACTGCAACCTTGCATGGGAAAATTCTGCTGACATCTCTTTGAACAATATCTTTATTATCTGATGCTGATTCTCATGATCACTGAAGTGCATATTTTAAAGAGTTAAAATTATTAAAGATCAAAGATGTAATCAAAGTTACACATTTTATTATTAACATACAGTGAATAAATAAATATTTTGTAACTAAAGAAGTTCACTCATACCAGACTGGTAGAACTAGGCATGTTATTCCTCAGTTTAGATAGTATTTATACCAAAATCACCTATTTTGATTGTATTGAAACTATGAAATGATTTAAACCCTGATAATAAAAATATTACAAATGTAAGTGCGTTTAAAAAAAGTCGAAATCTCTTTTAATAATGGCTTATTGTTAAATCTAGGATTAAATGTACACACTGTATTAGTTGTCTCATTTATTATATTCAGCTATCAATTCTTTGTACTGAATTATTAGTTATCTACAGTATAATAATGACCCGTAAGATTTAATATATATTGTTAGATAATTCATTTCTCATATTCACCTATAACTTCGGTGGTGTATTCTAAATTAATTAATACTTTTACTCATGATATTGTAATTATAAATTACAGTATTTAATCATATCTATCTATGAAGTGATATGTTACCCTTTAATTAATTTGAGGAGGAGATGAAGGCGAGGAGATGGAGGCGAGGAGATCTACAGAAGCTAAGGCTAACAAAGACCCTAAGATCCACTCTGAGGTTAGCCCGAGAGAAAGAAGAGAGTAGGGGGTTAAAGAAGAGAATAAGGGGTTAAGTAAGTAGCCAAACCTATCATTCGTGGGTTAACATTCATTCAGAAAAAGAGAGAGAAAGACTCATCATCATCATTCGTCGGCCACTGCCGACAAGTCGGAAAATAGTCGAAGAGAATAGGAAAGGAGTGAAAGATGAAAAGAAGTAAATAAGAACGCTTACAAACCATGCAAACACAACTCAAACACTGTCATACCATGCAAACTACAGACATGCAAGTAAAGAAAGGATAAGAAAAGAGAAATAAAAAGTATGAAGAGTATAACAAAATGGGTTAGTTTACGCTACGAGCTACATCTAATTTCGTGTTAGTCTAATTTCGTGTTAGTCTAGGAGATGGAGGAGGCGAGGAGATGGAGGAGACCCCCAAGAATACTGAGAAGCGAGATCAAACGCCACATTTCATCCCTGCCCTCGGGATGAAATGTGGCAGCAATAACCTGGCTCATGACCATAACCCAGAGATTACTAGACGGAGCACAGATACCGAAAGATTGGCAACGAGGGCAAATATCCCAATACACAAAAAAGATGACGTTACAGCATGCCAAAACTACCGACCAATAACCCTACTATCCCATGCTTACAAAGTATTAGCCAAACTCCTCCAAAATCGAATACAGACAAAGGAGGAGGAACTACTATCAGAAGAGCAGACAAGCTTCAGACCGAGTAGAGGAACATGAGATCAGATTTTTACCTTGAGGCAGATAGCGGAAAGAGATGGGAATTTGGAAAAGACCTTGTTTGTGTATTCATTGATTACAAACAGGCTTTCGGCTCGATCTGGAGAGAAGGTATGGTGCAAGTACTAAAACACGGTGGCCTCGAAACGGCGATTACAGACCTAATCGAACGACTATACACAGGAACGTCGGCCACGGTACGGAAAAGCAACATCACAACCGAACCATTCACCACTGGAAGAGGTGTTATCGAAGGGTGCCCTTTATCGAACACACGGAGGAATTCAAATATTTAGGTGTTTATTTTACAAACAACAACGACACATATAGAGCACTTACAGAACGCATAAAGCTCGGTTATGCAGTAATGAACAAACTAAGCAAAATCTGGAAAGACAATAACACCAGTATAAAACTGAAAATGAGACTATACGAAGCTATAGTGCTACCAACCATTCTCTATGGGGCAAAAAGCTGGGTGCTGAGAGAGAGAGAAAAGAAAAAACTGACGGCTTTTGAATCATCTTGCCTCAGACGTATATGTGGAGTGAGGTGGACCGATAGAGTGACAAATGAGGAAATTAGAAACAGAACATGGAGGATAACACCAGCTGAAGAAAAGGTAAAGGATATACAAAGGCGCTGGTTCGGTCACGTCGAACGAATGTCAAAAACGAGACTGCCAAGACGAGCCATGTATGCCAGGGAACATGGAACACGACTGAGAGGACGCCCAAGAAGAACGTGGCTCACAATCTTTAAAAACGACAACCCATAAAAAGCTTGGCCAGAACTTACCACACTGGCCAGAACGAGGAACACTTCGAAGGAGTACAGACTCCATCAAAGGGACCCGACCCGACTGATCCAGCCGGATGGACATAAGTCAAGTCAATTAATTTGAAAGCCCAGTAAAGCATAAAGCTTAAGAGGGCTGGTAAAAATAATCCTTCCTGGGACAGAACTACTGGAACACATCGAAGGCTATATTGCATACTTGCCAACCCTACCAATTTAGTCAGTAGGCTACCAATTTGAAGGCTATTCTACTTCCTACCGATTTTACAATATCAAACCTTTTATGCTTAGAATGCACTAGAGTGCAGCATTTAAGACTAAATTTTCAAAAAATTTCCAGGGGGGGGTGGCATGCTCCCGCACTCCCTGGCATTGATTACAGATCCTACCGCTTTTGCTTTCAGAAAATGTTGGAAAGTATGATATTGTACCAATAATATAATGAGTGAAGATGGACAGAAACTGGCACAATGCTTAGGCTAGTCAAACACAACCCATTGTACTAATTCCCAAATTATTATTACCAGCACCATCGGGAGTCGAACCTCTTCGACATCAGTGTCTTCACTTCGTTTATAGGGAAACGGTGTTACCCGCTGAGCTACAAGCGTTGGTCGATATCGTAGTAGGACGCCAGAAAATACAAAATTTTCCAAGCACTTAAGTTCGGACAGAGAACGCTAACAAATGAAGTAAATATCTGTAAATTTTCTTTCAGATAAGTTGCTCCGAATTTGGTGGTCAGTCCTCAGTAGCATGCTAAAAAATAAGTAGTAGGGGATGCGTCATTAACCATTCTCCCCTCGGCTCGAAAATAGCAAAAGGATTCCCCTCCTGCCAGAAGGTGTTCTGGAATGGGACTTTTATTTGCTCTTCTCGTTAGGATTCCATTTGAGGTTTGTCGTGTTGCGAGATCGTGGAAGGGAATGCATTTGTTTATCTGATGGAATCGCGTTACGTGGTTGTTGCAAGACGATTATGATAAGGGGAAACAACGAACACATCATAAAACGCCCCGCCCCTCGGTTTGAGGGGATATAAAGGGAAGAAAATTTAATTTTAAAGGGAATGACGTATAAACTAAAAAATTCGGGCATATGCCTTCACTTCACGTTACACGCAACCCAATTAATCTAGAACAGAAAATTAAACCTCATTTTAATTATAAATTAAGCGTAAAGCCAATTCATTTGCCCATTTATTTATACAGTAACTAATTTTGTTTTGGGTCCATAAATAGAAGTTATGTCCATTTACATGCGTTAAATGATAATTCAGCAGTTTTTCTATATGAATTTCGAGCCGTGCAGACAGCGATAATGACACTGTTTTCGAGTTTATAAATTACTTTCATTTTTCATTTCATGCAAATTCGTCCAATTGCTACAGTTATAGTTGCAAACTTTGAAATGCTGAATCTCTCTCTCTCTCTCTCTCTCTCTCTCTCTCTCTCTCTCTCTCTCTCTCTCTCTCTCTCTCTCTCTCGTGAATAAGGAATAACTTCGCTGAAGTTTGAATTTGAACTGTAGAATAATGCCGTCTGATTATATTAGTAGTGAGAGTGACAGTCTTTTTCTGTCAGAAAACGTGACAGACATTCTTACATTTCAAAAACTAAAAATGTTTGCGCATAAAAATGACTTTCTATGCACGAAAATTTTAATGTTACGTGAACTTTATATCACCTCAGAATAAATGAATATTTACCGAACTTAATCGAGTTACAATATAATTTTTTATACCTGAACATAAATTCGGGTGCCACAAAATTTCATGAAAATCACAAAAAGAAGTTACTGAAAATTTAAAAGTTATGGAACATACAGTATGAAAATTTTAAATGAAACAAAAGACTCGCGATTTATTACGTCCATACGGAAACTGTATAGGATCAGTTCGAAGTTCCGTGGTGTTTGGGGAAACAAGATAGGGCGACTAGGTGTTCAACAATGGGAAACGAAAATCCTTTGGGATGCCGCGAAAGTAGAGATGACATTAGGGTGCCTTGAGTCAGAAAAGGTTGCGCGCTCGGAACCACTGCATTAACTTAATGCAACCTAACTACATTTCGATGACAAGAAATTCTTCCGACAAATTTTTTGATGTAAGATTCAGTTACGTTAGGTCATGTTAGGTATGCATAGGTTAGGTTTAAGTTAAGTTACGAGAGTATTGATGAAATTTCTCGTATACGAAATAGCTATAGATCTGTTACTATTTGGAAGCCATTATCAAGCGAACGGCACCATCGGGACTAGGACCCCTGACTTCAGTGACTTCGCTTACAGGGAACTGGTGTTACCCACTCAGCTACGGGTACTGGCCTTTATTTAATAAAAGTGTACTGAAGGGGGGGGGGAACGGAAAACACCAAATTTGTCAAACAGAGCCACAACTTCGAACAGCATAGTGAGAAGAACGCTTAGTACGATGTGTACTGCGTAGTGAATGTCTTAGTAACAGCAGTTCGAATCCAGTTTGTTTCTGTATAACTGTGCTCACAGTGATTATATGAAAGGTAAGGGTAAGATAAAAATTCTAATATAAAAATAACATTTCGGGAAATTAAACAAATTTAGCTTCACTGAAAGCATATCGAAAACAAGAATGAAAGACTGCCGTAGAAGACAAAATTATGCTGCTTTACTCTGATATCTAAAGTTTTCCCGTTTGACCTATATAAACTGAGTTACATTGTGTACATCCTATCGAATACACACAACCAACCGCATTATCCGAGCTATTCTTTATAAGGCGAGATTTAGCCGTATTATTATACTTAAAGACTGCGTTTAATGCCACTTGTTTTAAGTAAGATCGGAAGATATTTAAAATTTACATGGTAAGGTAGGCTAAGGATATTTTTGTAATCAAATTCATTTACAATTGCACTATTATAATACCTAAAATAATACCTAAAATAATCCCTAAAATAAAGAAAAACCTTAATTTGAAACTTTTTGCCATTTGTGCTCAGGGAATAAACAAAACCTTTTTTATATGAAATAGTAATTCCCGTGGTTCGGTCGGTCGGCGGTTAGATTCGGTCTTCGAATGACAGGGTTTGATTCCCACCACCGCCACTGACCTAATCCTCTCAGTGTGGGGGAATAATAGTTCCGGGTGTGACCACTCCAACTTTTCCAAAGCATTACCGAAAATTTCGCCCATTAAACGTGCATGCGAAGTAGGGCAGAGTGTCATTGAATTAAAACGAGACTAAAACAAATCATCTCTTTGCAGACATGAAATGTTCGAATGAAATATTAAATTACCGGCAATCCTTTAATGTTAAGAGACTTAACAGTCGCGTGCGTTCAAACGGTAAGACTCGAAAAATGAATTAGTGCCGATTTTATGTCTTAAAATACGCCGAAATTAATCCTTCGAGCCAAAGATTGCGTTTCGTTTCTATAATTCTGCAAAAAAGATAAAAGAAAGAAAAAAGAAAGAAAAAAAGGGGGACTCGGATTTAAAAGCAGAGTGTGAATGAATTTGAATTTGGAAATCAAACAATGGCGCCGTAGGCTCATTTGTTATTACGTCTGACAAAGAAAAGGAAGATGGATTATTTGGTTGAAGATTTCTGGGCTTAAAATATTCACGTTCCTTTGGCGTTTACTCTTTCTATATTTCATTTTCAACCTTAAAAGTTGGTTGAGTTTTTTTTAAAGCAGAAATAATAACGCGTTCACCTAACTTGAAGGCAGAAGAAGACGAAACGTCAGGCTTATATGGTTAGTAAAAATTAATGATTAATAGAAAAGTAATTAATTGCAAATGAAAGTTTATTTCTACATATTTAATATTAGAACATAAAGTTGAAAATATAATGTAGTAAATATTGTTAAGCAACAAATATTTACTTATTATTTGCGTGTGTTGATTGCGTTTTTCATAGATTATTGACACTTCAAAGTGAATAATCAATTCACTCCTAAACTAGTGAAATAATGAATAAGAAGGGCCAGAAACTGGCACAGCGTTCAGACCAAACTAATGCGGCCCATTGCGCTAACTCCTGGATTATTGTTACCAGCAGGGCCGGCGAGAGCTGCCACGGGCCCCGGGGAAGGCTTGGTATATGGGCTCCCCTGTTTACTCAGTATTTTATTATGAATGTTTTTTGTGTACATAACAAGCAAACTGATTATATGTCCAAGTCACTATTCAAAACATACCGTATGATAATCTCAATAAAATGTATGTTCATTAATTATGTTTCCTCTCTGTTATTTAATCAATTGCTTTATTAATATTTTTAGATTTTATCCTACCTCTTTCCGGGCCCCCTAGAGGTCCGGGCCCCGGGGACTTAACCCGGCTTCCCCGCCCTCTCCCGGCGGTCCTGGTTACCAGTACCATCGGGAGTCGAACACCCGACCTCAGTGTCTTCACTTCCTTTGTAGGGAAATGGTATTACTAACCGAACTACGGACTCTGGCCTAAATATCTGCAGAAGGGAGCTAACACTGGAGAGGCGAAGATGGAATACTTACGGAATACCTTGAGTGGCACAGTCTTCTTCAGAGGTGGAACAAGCTCCGAGTTGGAGGCTGCGCACGTCAGGGATGAGTTATTCCACCTGCGGGAAAGGTTCCCGACGGAGAGCACGTTTCGAACACCGCCTCCGCGCACCTCTTCCCACGTTTTGTCCAACATCTTCTCTCCTTCCCACCACGTGACGTTAGGGGAGGGGAACCCTTCATGTGAATACAGAAGAGCGGGGATTACATAATAGTAATAATAATTATTGCATGCAGTAAGTAAAAATGTAATAATTTAGCATTAATATTAAGGCAATGGAAACATTTTTAAGGGTCTTTCACTGTAGTTCTTTTACAACATTACTCTTTATACACACATCAATCAGTACTTGATAATGATGCGTGTACCTGCTCGAAACTGATTACAGATAACTTTAGTCTCTTTCATTTCAGTTCAATATAAATGTTCAATCCACTTCTCATTGGGGCTTTTATTCCCTCAAGTTTAATACAGGGTGGTCCAAAAGTCCCCATCTATTTTGCTGAAATAATGGTATTTTAGGATAAAAATGTAGTAACATAATTAGATGTACATTTATTTATCAAGCTTAGGTCTAACATTCGACGTGAGCACCATCAGTGTCTTTGAAAATCTCAAATCTGTCCACTGCATTACGGAACACTTTCTTAAGTATCTCGGGGGTTATTTTAACGACTGCTGAGACAATGCGGGTTCGCAGATCTTGCAGGTCTGTAACCCTTGTTTTGTAAACCTCAGACTTTATAAAGCCCCACGCAAAGAAATCTAATGGTGTTAAATCCGGAGATCGTGCTGCCCAGGACCTGTTTCCACGACGTCCAATTCAGCGATTTGGGCAGCACGATCTCCAAATTTAACACTATTAGACTTCTTTGTGTGGGGCTTTATGAGGTTTACAAAAAAGAGTTACAGACCTGCAGGATCTGCGAACCCGCATTGTCTCAGCAGTCTCTAAAATAACCGCAGACATGCTTGAGAATGTGTTTCGCAATGCAGTGGGCAGATTTGAGATTTGCAGAGACACTGATGGTGCTCACGTCGAATCTTAGACTTAAGCTTGATAAATAAATATACATCTAATTACGTTACTACATTTTTATCGTAAAATACCATTACTTCAGCAAAATAGATGGGGACTTTTGGACCACCCTGTGTATATATATATATATATATATATATAATATGTGTGTGTGTGTGTGTGTGTGTGTGTGTGTGTGTATATATAATATATACGACGTAAAACTACGTAAGCTGTACCCATCTTAACCTAACTAAACCTAAAGAAATTGTTGATAAAAATATACTTTCGAGAGAATGTCGTTTACCCGAAAATTTGCGTAGAGAGAGTATGGGCGCAAAAAGGTAGACAGAAATGGATCGATTTCAGTTTATGAGTTACATTTACGAAAACGTTTGGTGTGATGACGTCACACGGTCCTTACGTCCTTTTATGAGATGTATTTGAGAGTAAAAAACAAAAAAAGCCGTTGATGAGGTATATTTGAGGAGGGTACGGGACAGGTTAACGGTAGACTTCATGAATTTTATGAGGTACATTTAAGGATGGTATAGCCTCTCGAGGTGGGGGATTGTCCTAACCACGCGTGGGTCTCAAGGTGAAACCTAGAGCGCAGAATCACCCCGCTCACGCGCGCTCGCTACACAACCATACCCGCGCGTCCTGCGTACGCCGCGCCCGTACGCCCAAGTTGAACCCACGCACCAACTCCGCAGCATCTTATACATGCCCACAGCTCTCCCGGTCGCATGCAGGGAACACAGCTCTCATGCGCCAGGCTTCTGCTATGATATATATATATATATATATATATATATATATATATATATATCGTAATATCGTAGCAATTCCGTCCGTTGGTCTCTTAACACGAAGGTCAAGCTGGTGACCCCGCCTCTTGGCCTGAGGTGGTGGAGGAGCGAGTTTCTCCCTTGCGCTCTCCATCGCACATAGCCAGGTACACCCATCTCATCTGGTACCGTCCTGCGCCAGGCATCTAGTCTTTTGAAGATTTCAACTTTGACCGCTGTGCCGTTCATGAGGTCCTTTTGAAGCTGCTTAAAAACTCTTGGCCCCCGTGACAACCAAGCTATTTCCTTTCACTGTTGAGGGTGTTCCTTGTCGAGCCTTTAGTTTGGGAACACTACACATTCTGCCTTTCCTATTTTTCAGTGTTGTTTGGATGGTAATTGGGTTTAGTTTGAGGTTTGGTGCCAGTTTTTCGATCATTTTCCATATGTAAATTATGGTGTACCTCTCTCTTCTTTCCAGGGAATACAGATTTAGTTCACGTAGTCTTTCCCAGTAGTTGATTTCTTTGCAGACATCAATCTTGGCTGTGAAATTTCTTTGAATTTATTTTAGGTTATTAATTTCTTCCTTTTTATATGGGGACGTCAAAATTGAGCAGTATTCAAGGTTTGGTATGATCAGAATTTTCAGCAGGGGGATCACTAATTTCTTGTCCCTTCTTTTAAAGGTTCTCAGTGTGTCCAGCGACTCATTTTGCTTCTTTTATCGCTATCTGATCTCGTGTCTCGAATTTCGCATCGTAGGTCATTATAACCCCTAAATCTATTGCTTTCTTGTTTCTCTGAATTTCTTCTCTGTCAGGGGGAATAGTATGCTGTCTTAGTTCCTCAGTTCTTCTACTGTATATCTCAAGAGTTGAAATTTCTCGGCGTTAAATTTCACGTTGCTGTCATCTGACCATTTGTATATTCTGGTCGTGTCCCTCTGTAGGGCCTCCACTTCTTTTGCATCACTGATTTTTCTGCTGATTTTTGTATAGTCTGAAAAGGATGTTCCTCTACTGTTGTTGGTTACTTCATTGGCTATGTCTGTTGACATCATGATGAATAAGAGTGGGACCAATAATGTTCCTTGTGGTACCGAGCTGCGTACTTCCGATTCTGATGATGACATATCTTGGATTTGTAGGACCTGCTGACGTTCCATGAGGAAATTGTGGATTCATTTTCTCACTTTGCCTCTTATTCCCATATGTTTAATTTTATGTGCTATTATAACATGATCACAGGCTTTAGCAAAATCCGTGTATATGACTTCGTAGTTTTCATTGCTTTGAAGTTCGTCTAGAATATTGTTATAGTGCTCTTTTAATTGTGGTAGGCATGATCTTTCTGATCAGAAACAGTGCTGGTTCTCATTGAATCTTTCCAGTGTCTCCAAGAAGTCATAGATTTTATCTCTAACTATTCTTTCAAATACTTTGGTGAGGTGGGACATCAGTGACACTGGTCGATAGCCTTTTGCTTGAGATCTTTCCCCTCCTTTATAAATAGGGACAATTTTTGCCCTTTTCAGGATGCTCGGTATTTCCACCGTATCCAGGGATCGTTTCCATATCGAGTATAGGGGTGTAGCTATTTCATTTTTACAGTTTTTAATCAAAAGTTCTATTTGTCTGGACCTGCAGCTGAATGTCATTTTATTTGACCTATAGCTCGTTCTATATCTTCTGGGGTAAAATAAAAATCTATTACACAATCTCCTTGTAATTTCTCTTCAAAGAATGCATCTCTGTCAGGTACCGCTTTGTCACATTTGGGGGTACTGAAAACTGATTAGTACTGCGCTTTCACTGTTTCAGATATTTCTTCAAATCGTCGGTTAGTTCATTATTTCCTTTCCTTAAGGGCCCGAAAGTGGCGCACGTTCTTGTTTTCCTTTTCGCATAGCTATAGAAGTATTTTTGGTTTTCCTCTACTACTTCTACTACATTTTCCTCTTCCCTCTCAGTCTGGCCCTTAATTAGGGTTTGTATTTCCCTCTCGATACTCTCCAGTTTTTCTTGTAATACTTCCCTAGTACTGTTGTCTCTGCGGTTAAATAACTTCGCAGCTACTCTCTTTCCTTTGCGGAATATTGTTCGCTTTGCCTCTCGAACAAATTCCCCTTTCCTTTTAGCTGTGCTTTCAGAACATATTTTTCTAAGATTTCCAGCATCTTTTCTTCTAAGGCTGTTTACATTTCTTTGCTTGTTTTATCCTCTAAAACCGTTTTCCACTCTATTTGGGCCATGTGAGATCCGATTTCTTCCCAATTTCTAGTCTTGGGGTTTAGCTTAAAAATCTCAAATTTGCTTCTTTCTTTAGAATGAGTATTTTCTCTTAAGGGTGTCACCATATTAGTCGATATCTCGATTATGTTGTGGTCTGAGATAATAGTTGGGGTTATTTTTCTATCATCAATCTGGTGTTATTCGTGAATACCATAGCCAGACAGTTATTTCTTCTGGTGTTTACTGTTAGCTCTTGTGTTAACATAAATTCGTTTGTTAGAACCATCAACATTTTTGCTTGTTCTTGGTCTTCGCTTGTGCCCCCATTGTCCTGATATATATATATATATATATATATATATATATATATATATATATGTGTAAAGAACAACGCTTGTATAGAAGAACGTTCCGCACAAGATGAGGAGGGAGAACGAACAAATGAAAAATGAGGTAACTACCCGGGAATCGAACCCGGGATCTTCCGATTGCCGGTCAGATATGCTAACCACTACACCATGGGCCTCGATTAATCAGAAGTCGTAATTCTCCTACATACGAGCAGAAACCAATGCCCTGAGGGGGCACCTCCGGCATGCCGCGCATATATACATTTTAACTGCAAAGAACACAGTATAATTAATGTAAAGAACGACGCTTGTATCTTGTGCGGAACGTTCTTCTATACAAGAGTCGTTCTTTACATTAATTATACTGTGTGTTCTTTGCAGTTAAAATGTATATATGTGCGGCATGCGGGAGGTGCCCCCTCAGGGCATTGGTTTCTGTTCGTATGTAGGAGAATTACGACTTCTGATTAATCGAGGCCCATGGTGTAGTGGTTAGCATATCTGACCGGCAATCGGAAGATCCCGGGTTCGATTCCCGGGTGGTTACTTCATTTTTCATTTGTTTGTTCTCCCTCCTCATCTTGTGCAGAACGTTCTTCTATACAAGCGTCGTTCTTTACATTAATTATACTGTGTGTTTTTTGCAGTTAAAATGGGTATATATATATATATATATATATATATATACATACAGGGCGTCCCCAAAAAATGTATACACACTTTAACAGCTGATAGCTCAATTGATGTTTCTTTCTTTCCAAGTTAAACCCATTAGAATTAATAATGGCAGTCAGACTAAGCTTTGAACAAAGGAAATTTATTCTACAATGCTACTGGAAGTGTGAAAACGCAGTTGAAGTGCAAAGACAGTTTAGGAGGAGTTTCAAACAGATCCACCAACGCGACTTACCATCACTCGAATTAGAGATAAGTTTGAAGCCGATGGAACTGTTCAGAATGTCCACAAGAAGCGTTCCGGAAGACCACGGACATCGACAAGCACCACAAAGCAAGAAAGAGTACTGGAAACGTATCACCAAAGTCCAAGAAAATCTGTGCGGCAAGCGAGTCGTGAGGTAGGAATTTCAGAATCGTCTGTCCAACGCATTTTGAAGCGCTGTCAATGGAAAAGTTACATTCCAAGATTAGTCCATGCTATTAATGAAGATGATCCGGACCGAAGAGTGGAGTATTGCGAGTGGTACTTGGCACGATGTGGATGTGGATTGGACGAAGGGGTTTCGTAGAATACCCCCCGCGTTCACCAGACCTCACACCACTAGACTTTTTTTATGGGGATACTTAAAAGACAAAGTCTACGCTATAAAACCTGCAACAGTCACTGAATTGAGAGCAGCCATTGAACGAGAATGCACACAAATACCAAACGAAATGTTTCGTGATGTTTGCGATTCCATTGCTTCGCGTTATCAGCAGTGCCTGGACCAGAACGGACGTCAGTTTGAAAACAGGCGTTGACAAAACAATTAAATAATGTCTGTAGATTCTATTACATTTTGAAAATGAAATGTATTTTAATAAACACTGCCTTTATAATTATTTAAAGTGTGTATACATTTTTTTGGGACGCCCTGTATATATATATATTATATATATATATACACACACACACGTATATTACCTTTATTAGGGTTTATTAGGACTCTATTAGAGTTTATTAGGACTTTATTACGGTTCTGATATTGGCAATAGCATCCGAGAATTTTTTAGATGGAGTGTTCGAAGATCTGTATATGACTATCAGTACCCCGTATAGTTTTTCTATTTTACTGCTGCAATTCACGAAGCTATTCGATTTACTTATCGTCTCTGCCATATGACTCATATACGCAACGTGAATGCAACGAGTTTCTTGCGTATATTGAGGTTCTGAATATAGTAGGCTAGGTGTGAGCTGTAAACCCTACATCCTGTCCCAAAGCTGGGTCCTATCTGTTTTGCAGATAGCTGGTGAGGAAAGCTATATTTTGGGGCCTCTTTGCGAGTAACCCAGTGCCCACGTTGGGCTTTCCATCGTGAAAAAGAAAAAAACTATAGTATTTGTCATTTATCATTACTTATTCGAACTATAGTGGATGTAATTTCCCAGAAGAGTTCTTTGTTATATATATATATTATATATATATATATATATATATATATATATATATATATATATATATATACTGTATATATATCTATATTATATATATACTGTATATATATCTATATATAGTGGCAGAGACGTTTTCAAATACTTTAGCGATGGTCCATCAACACAAACACGACCAAGATAACGTCACACAAGTACGACTAAGATGACGTCACATTGCGAAGATTCACTCAAGGCATGTCCTTATGCTTTGCTGCACACCTCAACCTCGTTACAAGGACTACCTCAAGCATTCCTACGCCAGTATCTCACCTCGACTCTCTTTTCGAAGAACCAGTGACATGAAAGCTACCATCATGTAAACATCATTGTGCAGGCCCCATTTTAGCCTGGTATTAGTCACCTAACTTTATATAAAGACTAATCATTACCTCGCGCGTTATTAATATTGAAGTCATTATGCAAATGCACATTTAATTTCAACTGTAAACAGCCAACTTACATTTTTCTCATTCATAAATCATTTATTTTGTTTAATGAAGGGAAAAAATTCATTCTATCTTTCTATCAATTTTGTCAATTGTCAGTTTATTAGCTTAACGTCACTTGTCGGTAAACTTTTGGAATCCGTAGTTAGGGATCGTATCGTCGATCACTTAGAAAGTCGCCATTTGACTAATAGTAGTCAGCATGGTTTCGAGTTTCGACGCCATAAATCTTGTTTAACTAATTTGTTAGAATTTTATAACGAAATAGTTCGCGAATACGATAGGCATAGAACGACTGACGTTATTTATTTAGACTTTAAAAAATCGTTCGATACAGTTCCGCATAGAAGATTAATTGCGAAGGTTAAAGCGCACGGTATACGCGGTGAGGTAGCTAACTGGTTAGAGGAATGGCTTCGTGCCAGGAAACAGAGGGTCATTGTTAATGGTAGGGAATCGGGGTGGCTGGATGTAGGCAGTGGTGGGCACGCGCAACGATTTTTGTAGCGCCGCAACCGCAACCGCCGCAACTCTGCTGAAATAGTTGCGCCGCACGCGCAAGCGCAACCCTTTTCAAAAAGTTGCGCCGCAAGCGCAAGCGCAACCAAAAATGTTGCGCCGCAACTTTTTGCGGCGCAACTGCCCACCTTTGGATGTAGGTAGCTGTGTCCCTCAGAGTTCAGTGTTAGGCCCATTGCTATTCGTAATCTACATTAACGACATAGATGTAGGCTTGACCAGTAACGTGTCAAAATTTGCGGACGATACTAAAATAAGTGGTAAAGTTCTTAACATGGACGATAGAAATAGGCTCCAAGACGACGCAAATAGGATTATGGAGTGGACGAATAAGTGGCAGATGCAATTTAACGTAAACAAATGTAAAGTTTTGCATATAGGTTCTCGTAACAATAATTACACGTACACGATGGACGATAGACAGTTAGCGAGCGTTGACGAGTAAGTAGATTTAGGCGTACGCGTATCTAGGGATTTAAAAGTTAGGAACCAGTGCCTGGAGTCTTGCGCAAAAGCTAATAGGATGTTAGGTTTCATAGTGCGTAATTTCGAATTTAAATCGAAGAATATTATATTGCCCCTTTACAAGTCCCTAGTCAGGCCTCACTTAGACTAAGCCGTTCAGTTTTGGTGCCCGTATTTGCGTGAGGATAGTCATAGGTTGGAAAGGGTTCAGCGTCGCGCCACGAAACTAATTCCGTCACTACGCAACAGGTCTTATGAAGATAGGATTAAAGAGTTAAACTTGCATTCACTGGAGAATAAGAGATTAAGAGAGGAGCTTATTGAAGTTTTCAAAATCGTTAATAAAATCGATAACGTAAATTTTGACAAATCGTTCATTTTCGATAATAGCAATACTCGTAATAACGGATTTAAATTACGTGGTAGGGATTTCGGATCACCTGAAGATCAGGGTCCCCAGCCTTCTTTAGTTAGCCTTATAAGGCTAACTAACGAAAATATCACGACCTAACCTAACTAATCGTTAGGTCAATTGTATGCCCTTGACGATTGGTTAGGTTAGGTCGTGATATTTTCGTTAGTTAGCCTTATAAAGCTAACTAAAGAAGGCTGGGGGGGCCCTGATCTTCAGGTGATCCGGCGTTTCATTACTAACATCGCTAAAAACTTTTTTACGTTTAAAGTAATTGATAAATGGAATAATCTTCCCGCGTCCGTCGTGAACTCTACCAGCGTTAATATGTTTAAAAACCGTTTAGATAACCATTTTAAAAATATTAACGTCGTTTAAAATAATAAAACTTTTTTCAACAGGAACTCTAGGGGTAATGGTCGAGGTTTGAGTCTGTTGACGATTAATGCCAGCTTGTGACATGCTAGCGTGTGATATGCCAGCGTGTGATATGCCAGCAAAAGAATTATATTAAAAAAAAAAATTAGACTAACACAAACTTAGATGTAGCTCGTAGCGTAAACTAACCCAGTTTTTGTTATACTCTTCATACTTTTTTTTTCCTCATCTCTCTTTACTTGCATGTCTGTAGTTTCAATGGTATGACAGTGTTTCTTTGAGTTAAGACTGTGTTTGCATGGTTTGTAAGTGTTCTTATTTTACTTCTTTTCATCTCTCACCACTTTCCTATTCTCTTCGACTATTTTTCCGACTTGTCGGATGATGATGGTGAGTCTCTCTCTCTCTTTTTCTCAATGAATGTTAACACACGAATGATAAGTTTTGCTACTTACTTAACCCCTTATTCTCTTCTTTTAACTCTCTATTCTCTTCTTTTAACCCCTACTCTCTTCTTTCTCTCGGGCTAACCTTAGAGTGGATCTTAGGGTCTTTATTAGCCTTAGCTTCTGTAGATCTGTAGAACCTAATTAATAAAATTATTTGATCTGAAAGGATCATGGTGATCTCAGCCTCATCATCACAAGCATCATCATTAACTATTATCAATAATAATTATCATTATTATTATAGTGCCAACGAGGCACTATATATATATATATATATATATATATATATATATATATATAATATTATATATATATACCAATTGAGAAGGGCTCGCAAGGAGCCGAAACTGTATTGGTGTTAAGAAATAAAAAATTTACGTCTTCTTGAAGAATGGTTTCCTTCTCCATATATATATATATATATATATATATATATATATATATATATATATATATATATATACTAGTAAACGTAGCTCAGAAGTAACATATGATGCATATTAGAAGAACAAAAAGAGAGAATGATATACAGATAAAAATCTAGTATGCTGATCTGACGCCAACAAGTATCAAAGCTTCGAGATTTTTTAATAGTTAAAGAATAGAACCAAACCCTAATAGACCTATACGAAGACATCTAAGGTCGCAAAAAAACAAAATATAATGTGCATATCATTATCTTCTCAAAAGTAGTCGAAAAATTCCCTACCAATGAGTGTATAAGGTGATGGCATTGTTTTGTATTTATGTTGAATCACGTGGAGCTGTTGAAGAATAGGGACCCCAGCCTTCTTTTGTTAGCTTTATAAGGCTAACTAACGAAAATATCATGACCTAACCTAACCAGTCTTCAAGGGCGTACAGTTAACCTAACGATTGGTTAGGTTAGGTCGTGATATTTTCGTTAGTTAGCCTTATAAGCCTAACTAAATAAGGCTGGGGTCCCTATTCTTCAATAGCTCCAATCACGTTACTACAATAAAATGTGAAACATAATAATGGTTTAACCCTTTAATGACGGATGGTACCTTAAGGTCCCCCAGAAATAATAATATAAATTGTACTACAATGACTCGTTTCTATAAATGTTTCTATATCACATGTAGATGTCATTTAGTTGTCGGGAAAGGAACCCAAAATGTGTATCATTTCAGTGACTAGTTACTAAAATATTTAGTTTTGAATAACAATAAAACCTATACGTTCTGGTAACAAGTGTGACTGCATATGCTGCGGACTCATCCTTAAAGGGTTAAAGAAGATTTTTTTTTGTTTTAATTAAATTTTATGAAAAATATGGGATAAAAATATTAAATTTCTTTTCAAATACGTTATATTTTATGTTCATCATGTGGATAACTGTTCCATAAAAGATCATGTGAAAAATTTGATTAATCTAATGATTAACGAGTTAGTCTTATAAGTAACAGTTTTAATTATTATTATTATTGTTATTTTGTACCCATTAACGTAATTGTTATTAAACAAATTGTATGGATTCCCTGAAGATCAGGGTCCCCAGCCTTTTCTAGTTAGCCTTATAAGGCTAACTAACGAAAATATGACGACTTAACCTAACCAATCATTAGGTCAACTGTACGCCCTTGACGCTTGGTTAGGTTAAGTTGTGATATTTTCATTAGTTAACATTATAAGGCTAACTAACGAAGGCTGGGGGCCCTCATCTTCAGGTGATCCATTGTATAGCTAAAATATTATTTGAGAAATATGGCTAAAGCTTACGTTTAATTATGCTTATCACCAAATGAACGTAAAGCGCTGTGGACAAAAAAAAATAGGTGCTACTGTAGTATGCGGTCTACCGACGATTGGTTAGGTTTAGTCATGATATTTTCGTTAAAACTAACGAAAATATCATGACTAAACCTAACCAATCGTCAAGGGCGATTGACAATGGGATGTAAACAAACAATTAGTAAACAAGATAAGAAGCTATAATTAAAAGGTAGACCGCCGAATCGTAGGTAGACCGCATACTACAGTAGCACCAAAAAAGGTGAAAGAAAACTTATTAATTTAACTTTTAGTTAAAACAATTTTTCTTTTCAATGGAGACTAATTTGTTTTAATCCCATATCAAACTAAATTGCATATAAACTCTTCATGTATTCATAATATGTTTAATTATTTATTTACTTTTAAATATGTACTTGTTTAATTATCCATTTTATTGTTCCCGATTAAAAAAGGCAACAATGAAAAAACATTTTCAAGTTTCCCATACGCTGCATCGAGGTTGGAAAGAAAAGGCAATAGATTACATTTAGAGGCATTTCATGTATCACGGTAAATATATTATTCTTTATCTCTACAAAGGATTGATTAGGCCCCACTACGAGTATGTTGTACAGTTCTGGTGCCCAACTTTGAGTAAAGACATACAAGGTTTGAAAATGTTCAAGTCAGAACGACGAGGCTAAACCCGGCCGTCCGTCACAAATCATACGAACGGTATCTCGCTAGCCTTAATTTGTATTCCTTAATTAAAAAAGTATCGCTTCAGATGAGATCTCATTCAAGTTTTTAAACTTCTCAATGGGATCGACACTGTCGACTATTCTAAGCTCTTTACACTTAATACGATTCCGGCTCGGAGTAATAGTTGTAAAATGGAAAGCTGTACAATACGAATATTTGCGATACAAACGACATACAAACGTGATAATTATTTGTTGTAAAAATTCTCCTGAAGTTGTTCTCAGCTCCTCCGTCTCAAGCAAATTGACATTCAAATGTGCAAATGCTGTCCGTATGTTATTCTTCCAATTTTCATCTGTTCTGTAAAATTTGTCGACAATTTATTTTCCCTGCGACTTATTGAGTGTTTTCTTTTTCCTATTTTCAAACACGCTCACTTTGTGAGGTTGGGTGCTTTTCTGGACTAACTGTTCTTTCAGTAAATGGTTTGAATGGAATCTATCAGACATGGGGCTGAGGCCTGGCCTCGGCCTCGGACCTCAAAAGTGGCTTCGGCTTTGGCCTCGGCCTCGAGGCCAGCTGAAAAGTGGAAAGGCCTCGTGACTTTCGTGAGGCCTTGCGGAATTCTACTTTGTTTTATTCTGTAATTTTCAACCCCCGGTAGCGTTGGGGTGGATATTCTTCAGGTGAGGACCATGACCTGACAGGTAACCGTATGCGGCTGCATAATTTGATAAATATTATTCAGACAGGTGACTAGTCAGGCGGCAGTCTTTGATAAATAGTATTCAGTTAGGTGACCAACGGATTAGTGACAGGTCACTGTGACGTTAGGTACATAAATATTATATATGTCGCGGTATATAAATATTATTCAGTCAGTTAGCAGTAGACCAAGTGACTTAATGTAGCAAACTAGTGTGGGAAAGCAATCTATCAGTTGGTCATCAGTTGAACTTAGATCATATAATGTGTTTGTGCTATTTATTTGTATAAACTATTGTACTCTATTTATTTCTATAACAAAAAAATAGGCTAAACTAGATAAGAATACCACCTGGTATACAGATAACTAGCTACTAGCGTCGATAATTTTGTTTTTCGCCGTCATAAATTGTAACATATAAACTTCTAAATGATATGATTTGAAATGAATATATGATATCGGATGCAAACAATAATTTTGCTGATGTCGGTATTATAACTGAGATGTAAATTGTTATATTATTTGCAAATAATTTTTTCGGTCCTTTTCATTTACTTTAATAATATAAAGTATTATACATATAACTTTAAAAATGTCTGATAATGGATAATATCAGGTGCAAATATATTCTTAATATTATCGTTATTATATTATTATCGTATATATATAATTATATAGTAATGGCATGATATAAACTTCATACCTATAGGCCTACCGTACATCAGAAACATCTTTCACATACAGTACAAGCTGCAGTTACATTAATGATCTTTGGTAGACTTTAAGACCACATAAAAATGCAAAACTTAAAAAAAATAAGGCATCTCCAAATGTAGCTCGGTTTGCAATGTTCGCTAGAGTCGCTAATAATTGTAGCCATTCAGAAATTATACGATCAACACTCAGTGAGTTAGTATAATCTTGAAATATTTTGCTAGATCATCTTCACATCATAACTTTCCATATTATCATAAATACTTGAAATATTGCGGGCATATTAAAATGAGAAATAAGAACTGCATGAAATGAGAAGTAAAAAGTTATTGGGCGAATGTATGGTGCCCAGGAAATCTTGTTCTGGCAACTGTGTCTGACTGTGAGACCCGGCAATTGTAAACACACAGCGTGTCAGTGTTGTGGTGTGGCCGCGTGTGATAGATGAACGTGTTTAATGCTTAATAATTCCCTTTTATTAGGTAAGTGAAGTGAGATTTGTCTTTGTTTATTAATTTTTAGTAGAATCTTGCTTTTCCTTATGGATTTCAAAAAAAGAAGAGATACAGGCTAGTGTGATGCTACAGTAGGTTACCTTTGGAAGAGCTTTAGGCCTAGGCTAGGCTAGATTGTTGAACCTTCCCACCACATGGAGAAGCTTATTCGTAAAAGATTCCGAAGTATCTGCACTCAGAGGTGCAAATACCGCATTCGTTATTTGCATCCGAATATCTCACCTCTGAGTGCAAATACCTTCAGCCAACAATCTTAAGGCCTCATTAAGGCCTGGAATCTATAAATACCGCCTAGACACGCATTTCCTTGTAACTTATCTTGCAACTCTCTCCCGTTCATATACTGTATATCGTTAATAAATTAAACAACATCAAATAAACAAGTCTATGTTAAAAAACCATTCTTAATACAACCAGTTAAAGAAAACTGGGTATCGATTTTGCGGGTATAACATTTTTATCTACAGATTTAGCAGGAATAGATACAGACAAGTTGAGAGTTTTATCAAGGAATCTTACTAGACCTAGTCGTAGTTAACGCTTATTTACATTACTTTAATTAGCAGTTCTCTAAATTGACGACTGTTCACAATTCCTTATAATTTTCGTAATAAATGTTACTAGTCTTTTAAATTTTTCTGGTTAATTTTTCTTGCTTGGTTCAAACACAGTATTTACATCAATCACACACAATGCATCTGCTTATTGTTTTTTTCCTAATACAGGCACTATGTCTTGACTACCCTTTTTCACACCACAATATGAAAGCATTTCAAGTTTGTTCTGCTCAATTGTACCAAACCACAGGTATTTACAAAATCAAGCATACCGTTTGTATGTTTAAATCGTTATAATTTTATACTTTAGGATAGCAGATCTCATATAAGACACTTCAGATTCTGTACAAATGGTGATAAAGAGGCATTTTTCAATCTCAATGTACGGTATGTATAGAATGCACCATCCGCTTTTCACAGCTGTATTTAAATAATTGTATGTTTAGTCAGTTCTAGCACATTAAAACATCCTTGTAAATTGGGTCACATACAATTTAAAGTCTCGTCTCATACCAGACCGTCCACTCGATCAACGAAGACAAGCAACAGTAGTACGTTTGCATTAAAAGATAGTGCAATTGCATGCAACATGGCAACAGTGTGATGTGGCTATGCACTTTTGAGTGCAATTGCACTCTCCTTAAATGCTAACATACAATTAGGGTGATTACAAAGTCCTTGTGCAAGTCTTGTGATGCGTGACTTTTTGAGAGTGCACCAAACACTGATAATTTTGAACGAGTCTCCTTCATGTTGCCAGTCTTCGTGAGGTTTCCCTGTCCTCCAAATGCGGCAATTGTGGCGGTTAACTTTGCCACTAATGTGAAATGTTGCTTCATCACAAAATGTCAATTCGTCCAGAAACTCAGGAGAATTCTTATTTTTTTATTGGAACTGTTCAAATCATTGGAAAATCGATTGAAGGATGTGTCGAGAAAAATGGCGGTTATGTTGAGGCCAAGAAATATGTAATGTACTCTGTAAAAAACTTTAGAAATTATGTTTTCATATGCCGTTTACAATTTCTTTCTATCTTGTCTACATCAAAAGTTACTAAAGTTTAAAGTTGCATAAGGACATATACGAGTGTGTGTATATATATATATATATATATAACGGTAACACTAAGTCCCATATTCACCAAGAAAGTGAAGGGTGGGGGCCCGAGACTAGGCTACCTTAGCTGAGTCAATTAGAAGGGGGAGGGGGCCCGTTTCGTAGTGACGTAAGATACAGAAAAAACAACCGCCAAGCTCAAGGTAGCATTGGGGTTCAAACCCACGACTCAGCGTAATTTCAGCACTGCCAGGGCGACGCCCTAGCCAATCGATATATATATATATATATTATATATATATATATATATATATTATAGCATACTTCACAATGAGTGACCTCAATGAGATAATGCAAGGGTTGTCACATGACATGATGGATATTCAAATAATGTGAACTCTGCTAATGCGGGAAGTAGAATTGGCTTAACCAGGTATTAGTGGTCTTACACACACATACACACACACACACTCACACACACACACACACAGGTGCGCATCTCCGCATAGGCGAGGTACCGGCTTTATTAAATCAATGTATCTAAATAATTAACCTAACCTTAGTGCCATATTTCGAACGCAACTGGGGGCTAGAAGAGTGGTTTCTGTTAAGTCATTAAATAGTGAGGTCCTCGCTAATCTTGCCTAGCCTAACTTAATCAAACCTTAACTAATTTAACCTGCGCAACCTAATCAGGACCAATATTTCTTTCTTCCGACAGTAAAAATATTTATAGATTTCATATAAATTTTTTAAGGTTCACTGGTATCAAAAGTGTTACCTCACAAACAAAATTACCCCACTACATGTGCGAATTACACACTCGACCTCACTTATGACCAGTTGCCTACGTGCGCACACACGCACACATAAATTGCGAGTTATAATAATAACTTTTTGTGTGAATCCAGTAAAACTACGTTAATAATATAGCAATTACTTTAGTTGGAATCACCTGAGCGATTGTATGAGCGTTAAGTGTTCTTGTTAATACTGTTAAACAAAGAAATTATATAAATATCCTAACGTATAATGAAACTCAGACCACTTTGACGTTAACATTTGCAATTTTCATTCAGAATGCAGGTCGAAGAAATTTTATTAAACAGTGAACCTGGAAATTCTGACAGCATATCGAATAAGCTATTAAAAAAGAGGTTTGTCAACATGCCAAGTTTTGTTAGCGTGAAGTTGCAGCGTATCACGTGACACCACGAATTTGGCTTCATTCGGTGATTATATTCATCGAATTAAAAAAAAATCAATCAGAATTAGGAATTATCGATAAAATTAATTTTGCAACTGTAAACAATAATTTGCATCTCTAAAAATGAAGCAACAGTTGTTAGTTCGGTTGTGTACTTGTTGTAATACTTCTTCCCGTTTGGTCAGCAAAGTTAAGCCACTTTACTGTTCACTAAATGGACTGGTGACCGTCCTCTGATATATATAGATATACATACGTGTGTGTGTGTGTGTGTGTGTGTGTGTATATGTGTGTGTGTGTGTGTGCGTGTGTGTGTGTGTGTGCGTGCGCGCGCGTGCGCGCGTGTGTGTGTGTGTACATATAGAGCACATCTTATAACATTATTTGTAACGCATGTCTTTTTACAATAAAAGTTTCCTATCCTTCCTGTTTCCGGACTTTTGACTCACCCTATATATATATATATATATACTGTATATATATATATATATATATATATATATATATATATATATATATCATGCGGCCTTTTAAACTTTATATACTGAATGAAAAATATATTGAAAAACATTTATATTTTCAGTCATTTTTCTACTTTTATTGAAAAAGAAAAAAATCAAAGTTTCCTCGTAAAAAATGTAGTGTCCTCTTAACAAAACAGTAAATACTTTATCTGTGAACACTATTTCTTCTGCAAGTCCTAATAGCATATCACTGCATAAGGACGCGTAAGGACAAAGTAAGGAGGCGTGAGAATGCGTAAGGATAAGTAAGTAGGCGTAAGGACGCGTAAGTACAGTGTCCCCTCTCTTGATTCATAATAGTTGCATACGCACTTTTCTCGAAATTCTTCCTAAATCTGACGTTGTGGAAGTACGTAAATAAATTTTGTTCTTTTAATATTCCGTTGAGAACACAAAATGGGAAACCCTTTTCTACAGGAGAAAAGTGACGAAGGTTCTTTGTCCCAAAGGGTAACTGAAGGAAAGTGGGTGTACCTCAGATATACGTTATGCACGAATGCTCTCCGACATCTAAAAAGGAACACGAAAGGGATAAAAATTTACACAATAAAACGTATATTTTCTCCATTTTTGTTAATATTCACAAACACATTTAGTGTCTCACTGATATTGTTTCTGGCAATGTGGCATTATTTTTGGCACTCTTTAGTTTTCATATGTTCATGACACTGTTATTGAAAAAGACAGTTACATAAAAGTTCTTAGTCAAATAATTGGTGAAGATTAGGTAAGCAAAGACCAGCAATTTTGGCCAAAATGTCCTGTAATGAATTATAGGTGTCTGTTATCCATTAGGCACTCAAAACGTGGCTAATCAATGTAGGATGTCAAATTCACATATAATTTCATCTTTGGTATTTTGTGACGCCTTGGCAAAGAAATATGGCGTCTGTAACCAATAGTTTAAAGTAGAATCTGGAACAAGACATGCCGCCACAACGCTTATAAACAGGACACTTATAGCCTACTTGCCCATCCGTATGCTGTTCAAACCCAACTTAACAAAAATGACGTTTCTCTCCCTGGGATCAATCAGGGTTTTATTTCTTAAGAAACCAAGGTTTAAATAAATGATTTGCCCTTTGCTGCTGGACTTAAGTCATTAAAATGATTTGGGCTATTTGATCCCATTCATAACGTCTAAAGTCATATGGCCAAAAATTTAATCACTTCCACCAAACAAAAAAAGCGGACCCTTAATCGCTAAAGTTAAAGTCACGAAGTCTGAGGAGAGATTCGTAGCCACGCGTCTTACACCGCCATACGCGCCTTATTAGCGCTATAAGCTACTAGCGCAAGTCAAATTAAGCTCATACTGTATGACCTGTTGATTTACTGGAAGGGATCATTATGATTCCCAATTGACGTACACAGAAAATATTTACAGTAAGAAATTTAGTAATACAGGAAAAGTTAAAAAAAAATATTTAGAAAAAAATATGTGTATAAAACTGTATATATATAAGCTATATATATATATATATATATATATATATATATATATATATATGTATAATGTAGACATCAATTGACCAGGGAAGTACTCCGGGGCGGGGGAAACATTAGGCAGGAGTGAGGGAGTGCTGGAACTCCCGTTTCTCCCGTCACTGTCCTCCTTAGCTGATCTGTTTTCCGTATCTCATCTACCCGCTGTGAGCAGTCAGCATGCTCTTAAACACACATTTCTTTCTATATTCCTCATAACACATACATGCATCTTACACATTGCACAATCTTTTCAAAATTAAAAAAAAGGCATCGTTTCCAGAGTCTCGAAGACCTTTATTTCGGCTCTCCTCCCTTCTCCTTATATGGGAGGGGGTGTTTTTGTGGTTGTTCTTCTTGGCCCACTCCCTCCTGCATAAAAAAATCTGACAATTTAATTAAAAAAGACAAAAAATATCTGTACAAAAAGATCCAGACATATTAAATTCATTAAAAAAAAGCAGACTGCTCTTCTGAACTCTCTAACTGCATGCCTCGTCCTCTAAGGAGAGCTTGCCGTACCAGACTTTCGACATACAGTATCCTCATCCCATTTCTGTCCACTCTCTAATGCAAGGGTTAATCGTATTCTCTTTCATCTACTCACCGGTCAACTCTGGAGCAATCTTCCTCAATCCATCTTTCCCCCTGCATATGATCTCCAACCTTTCAAACCCAGAATGTCAGTCATCTCGAAAACTTGGCTCCTGATTTTGGCTCTCTTCTTCTTCTATAGGAGGGGTGGAGGCGTTTTTGCCGACATTTGCCCTTGGCCCCTCCTTCCTGCATTAAAGAAAAGTTAATGACCCCCGGGAAGATTATGCGCATTGGGTGTACCAAGAGGGATTAAACCGTACGAGAATCTACGCTGACCAGATGGGCTGCAACCTTTTTACGAAGGGGACGTACGGAAATGCACTACTGAGGAAAGTTAACAGGATTGTTGTTGGACAAAAAGACAGGAATAGTACTATCATGGCGATTTGTGAAAACGTAGGAGTACCTTATTACGAACTAACTTTTTGGTGGCGTGAACACATGTATATTTGCTGATTTCCTCCAGTCCTTTTCAGCCATTATGGGCGACGAACACTTTGTGGGTGATTCTGAACAATACTCCTTGTCACAATGATGCCCGCCTTCAAAATCCCCATCAAATGATAAAACACTCGACTTCTCATTCTCCCTCTTAAATCCATAGAAAAATGTCTTCAGTGCATTGAAGGCAATGCTGAAAAGGAGGCTGTGTGACCTACAAAATATCATGACAACAAAAAGAGAGAGAGAGCGCGGAATGACACTTATTGAATGAGGAGAAAACGACCTACATCGGGTAATCTCAGAGGCCATACGGAACGCGTCAGTCGAAATTATCAATAACTGTTATAGACAGTGTAAAAACGTACCGACCAAATGTCTTGATAGAGAGGATATTTGGAATTTAGTAAACACTACATAATTGAGAGTATGTAGTATACAGTATATTAGGAAATGTTATCGTTTACGGATCTGAAATGTGTAACCAACGTAACAATTGTATCTGAAAACTATTAAATACATTGTTGTAAATGATGATGACTTTTCGTGATTTCATTTGAAGTTTGTCAAATGTTAATGAAACTGACGGACATCGCAAAAAAATGTTGATATTTAAATGAGTATTGTCCATTCCTAAAGTGCTTTTTAAATCTGGCGATATGTCAAAGGTGGAATGCTTTGCCTTAGTATTGTGCTTCGCTGTCGAATCATTACAACTTTGTCAAAAATGCCGGTACTTGTCAGTTTGTTGTATATATTGTCTCATCTCATTTACAAAACACTATTTTTCTTTATTGAATATATAAAGAAAACTTCTTTTGCATGGATTCCATTCGTTATTTAGGTTTCACCAATATATATATATATATATATATATATATAATACCTTAACCTTACACCTTACAAAGGTTCCGCACGATGATTTCTTATTTCGCGAAGGTCAAGCTTGTCGCCCCTCCTCTCGAGTTGGCCTGGTGAAGTAGTGAGTTGGATTCTTGCGCCTCCACCTCACATAGCCAGGTACGCCCGGCTCATCGGGGATTGTTCTGAGCCAGGCGTCTAGTCTTCTTTTGAAGATTTCCACTGCAACTCCCTTCGTGTTTCTAGGTCTTTGGGCAACTGATTAAACAGTTTTGGTCCTCTCACTACAAAACTATTTTCTTTCAGGGTTAAGGATGTTCCCTGTCTCGCCTTCAATTTGGAATACGACACAGTCTACCGCTTCTACTTTCCATCGTTGTTTGGGAGTTATGGTATTCAGATTAAGATTAGGGACTAGTTTCTCCATTATTTTCCAAGTGTAAATAATGGTGTATCTCTCTTTCTCCTTTCCAGTGAATATAGGTCTAGTTCTCGTAACCTTTCCCAGTAATTTAGTTCTTTGCACCCATTGATCTTGGCTGTGAAGCTTCTTTGGATCCCCTCCAGCTCTCTAATGTCTTCTTTTTTATATGGGGAAGTTAGGACCGAGCAGTATTCTAATTTGGGTATGATCAGGGTTTTCAGTAGAGGAATCATTACATTCCTATCCCTTCGTTTAAAGGTTCTCAATATCTGACCCGTTATTCTCTTTGCTCTGTTTACTGCAATCTTATTTTGTGTTTCAAATTTCGCATCATCTGTCATTACAACCCCTAAATCTTTTGCTCTGGAATTTCTCTGAATTTCCTGTCCATTTGGGGTATAATATTCCATGCACTTTAGGTCTTCTCTTTTTCCGTACCGTAATAGCTGAAATTTCTCGGTGTTAAACTTCATATTGTTGTCTTCAGTCCACTTGTAGATTTTGTTTATGTCGGTTTGTAAAGATCCTATGTCTTCTGGGTTTCTTATTTTTCTACTGATCTTTGTGTCATCAGCAAAGGATGTTACTGTGCTGTCTCTGGTAACGTCCTCATCTATGTCAGTTAGCATGATTATGAAGAGTAGTGGAGCTAATACTGTTCCTTGTGGTACTGAGCTGAGGACCTCTGATTCTGATGAAGATACTCCTTGTACTGTAACGACTTGCCTCCGCTCACTAAGGAAATTATATATCCATTTCCCTACTTTTCCTGTTATTCCATATATTTCAGTTTATGTATTATGATTCCGTGGTCACACTTGTCGAACGCTTTAGCAAAGTCTGTGTATAGTACATCATAGTTTTCATTACTTTCAAGTGAATCAATAATGTTGTTGTAGTGTTCCATTAGTTGTGATAGGCATGATCTGCCTGATCGAAACCCGTGTTGGTTATCATTGAATTTTTTCTGAGTTTCCAAAAAGTCATGTGTGTGTGTGTGTGTGTGTGTGTGTGTGTGTGTGTAAGGTAGTCCAAAGTCGGAACACAGAGGGGAAATTGCTATATTAATATTGTTTGTTTTCTCTTTTCCAGGTGAGACATGGATGGGAAACTAACGGAAGATGAGCGAGTGAAGTTGGTCTTAATTTCCTTTTGTGTGGTCATTTGAAATCCGTCGTTTAGTAACCGTCCGCGGTCCTTGGAAGAAATAAAGACTAGAATAACGGCTGAATGTTCTAAGATTTCCCCTGTTATGTCGAGACGTGGGAAGATGTCACTTAGAAAAAAGAATTGAGAAGTGTATCGAGGTTAATGGGTTTCAATTTGAGCATTTATTATGAGTAAACCAACATAATACGTGAAACAGATTATCTCCCATATTTGTCCTGACTTTGGGTTACCCTGTGTATATATATATATATATAAGCGTAGAAGATCACGAAATATAGTTAGCTAATAAATAATAAAGCAATAAAGTTTCGGTAAAGAGACAAGTAAAATTTGAGCAGTCGAAAGAAATGAAAATCAGTTAAAATCGAACTTGGGTGAGAACAACATTTGTATTCTGTTTGCAATTAATAATAAAAAGAATAACAACTATATTAATAAAGGTAATAATATAATTATGATAATAACAATACTAATAATTATGATAATAACAATAATAATAATAATAATAATAATAATGATAACAATTATGATAGTAATAGTAATAACAGGAATAGTGTTGGGGGAAAAACGAGAAAACTAAATTGAATTATAAAGACGTGTACAACAAATTAACAACAAATCGTAACAACAACACAAATTAACAAATTAATTAACAAATTAACAACAACCAAATTAAATAAAAAAAAGGGAAGATATTAAATATTTTTCCAATTTTATCCTGAGTTTGGTTTTTGGGAGTGATTCCACGTTTAGAATAGTTTCCTTTATATTCTATTCCGTTTGAATTTGCAAATACGATGTTTTTCCATGTTTATTCTACAAATATATAAAAAAATATTATTCTAAACTACATAAAGGCTCGTATACGAACGGTTTGCGATTGCGGATACTCGTGGTTTTTTGGTCCAGTTTGTGTAGAGCGAGCCTAAGGTAGTACGAGTATAACTGGATTTGATACAGGTAAATTTGCGCTGCGTTAGAGAGGAAACACAAACTTGCCGTGCATCTTGCTCCTGAGAATCATGCACCAGGACTGATAATAACTGGAGGTATCTACAATAGAAACTAACGAAAATTGCTATAAACTGAATACGGATATGGGTGTTCTTAAACAGAGCATCGTTGCTTTCAGTGGTAGTGAACCACGTACGGAAACCTCGTCAGTACTTTGACCCCCTGTTTGCTTGGCAATGCTGCCGCAAGCTGCTAGTACACTAAAGGGCATTTGGGCAGAATGGTGCTCTGTGCGAAAAGATATTTAACTATTCATACTTCCCGTTAAACTATGAATGCATCGATGAATAAAATATATAGTGTCTGTGTATATTATATTTATATATATATATGTTTTTAATGTAAACATTATACCTGTTCCTTTTTATCGGAATAATTTTGTTTGTTTTTGTAAGCAAGTCGGAAATATTTTAACTTTATAAACACCATTTAAAGCATGTTAGCTGCCGTTCTAACACACAGATAACTCACCGGTCTGTTTTTGTGGTGTATTAATAATAATAATAATAATAATAATAATAATAATAATAATAATAAATGTATTGTAATTATTTCACTGAATTGTAGGTTTCATTAAATTAAAATTTCATCCAAATCTTAATTAGTTTTGAAATGAGCGGAGAATAATTTAAAATTTATATTCATAGCATATTTTCTCTTATACCCCACTACTTATACCCTTTTTAACTATCATAGTAATAATACCAATAATAATAATAATAATAATAATAATAATAATAATTATTATTATTATTATTATTATATTCCTTTTTAATATTTGGTCATTATTAATAATTTCCTGCGATTATTTGCTCAGAGAGGTAACGTCCAATTTCAGTTTCTCATTGGTTTCACGAGAAACTATTGAATATTGCGGAAATATTTATATATTTAGAAGGGTAAACAATAATTGCAGCTTTAATTGTTATCTACATAACACATGAGAAATTTTATATAGGAATTATAGCTAACGTTCCGCGATTTCCATGTTACATGAGAAGTAAGGGATATGAAACATTATTATAATTATTATTATTGAAACACTCTGTGATCATATAGTAGAAATTTGTACATACACACGTACATAGGCCTACCGTTGCGGGAAATATTTGTCGAAGAAAAACTCAAACATGGAGTTCATCCGTATTTATAACTGTTTAAATGCAAATAAATCTCTTAAATCTATTAAAGACCTCATATATGATTATAACAAAAAGAAACAGACTATAAATTTAACAAACTATACCGGCAAAAAAACTTCACTTTTCTACGTGAAGGTCAAAATATGATAATAAAAACTCACTCTAATAGACAGAGTTTATTTCCACAACAGTTTCGATGCCTACTGGCATCCTCTTCGGGTGGATACAGAAAAACTAATGAAGCAAAAACAAGAGGGGAAAACAGTCCAGGGACCATTAAGAAATTTGCACTTAGGTTAGATCCCGTTCTCCCGACACCGTAAGGGCATTTTATTAAAGGGTCCCGCTTATAAGTACATTCGCACAAATTTAAAACTATCTTCTTGTTCTATACATACAGATTCTATTATTTTGACATAATTACTGCATTTATTATTGCATTTATTATTACATTTACGTTTTTAACATTTATTATTATTACCTTTACACTTATTATTACATTTATTTTATTACCTTTATTATTACATTTATTTTTATTGCATTTACATTTATTGCCATATTTATTACTTTTATTATTACATTTACATTTATTACTATTACGTGTATTATTCCATTTACATTTTACCGAGAAAACGAATGAACCAAAAGCGAGTAAAGAAACAATCCAGATACCTTTAAGAAATTCACACTTAGGTTAGAACCCGTTTATCCGACGCCGTAAGGGATTTTTTGACCAAAAATCTCATTAGAATTTTCCGGGTCCAGCAAATGTAAATGTAAATGTAATAATGAATGCAATAATAAATGCAGTAATTATGTCAAAATAATAGAATCTGTATGTATAGAACAAGAAGATAGTTTTAATTTGTGTGAATGTACTTATAAGCGGGACCCTTTAATAAAATGTCCTTCCGGTGTCGGGAGAACGGGATCTAACCTAGGTGCGAATTTCTTAATGGTCTCTGGATTGTTTCCTTCTCGCCTTTTTCATTCGTTTTTCGGTTTATAATTTCTGTATAATAAACAACAATGTAATAATCAATGTAATAATAAATTTATAATTTCTGTAATAAATAATAATGCAATAATAAATGTAATAAATGTAATAATTATGTAAAAAATAATAGGATCTGTATGTATAGAACAAGAAGATAGGTTTAAATTTGTGCGAATGTATTTATAAGCGGGACCCTTTAATAAAATGCCCTTACGGTGTCGTGAGAACGGGATCTAACCTAGGTGCGAATTTCTTAATGGCCCCTGGACTGTTTTCCCCTCTTGTTTTTGGTTCATTCGTTTTTCTGTATCCACCCGAAGAGGATGCCAGTGGGCATCGAAACTGTTGTGGAAATAAACTCTGTCTATTAGAATGGGTTTTTATCATCAAACATATACAGTAGATAATTCTATAATTCAGTGGTCGACAAAATCAACTTTTTCTCTCATCAAAGATGTATACACACTTTTAGACCAGTTTGTACGCTGATTCCAAATCTGTTTTCGGTTTTTCCTCTAGCATCTAATTATCAAATACGACTGGTGTTAATTTCAGTACAATTTATCGTAAAAGTACAACTTTATTCATAAAAAGAAATGTACACCAACCTAAAAACGTTGCGAGTACGATTTTCTTTTGTAAACCTTGTCGGATCGTCGCGGTACAACATCCAGCAGTAGTCTACCAGCATACTTTCGTTCCAGAAACCTTGGTAGCGATTTTCCATTGACTGGATGTCTTGATGGAAGCGTTCCCTGTTCGTCACTCACCGCGCAAGGTTTTCGGGAAAGAAATCTAGATGCGAATGTAAAAAATGTATTTTCAAGGACATGCGACAACCATTTCTTGATATGCATCGAGCAGTTCTGAACTCCATCTTTGTATGCGGGAAACTTGTGGTTACCAAGAAGTTTCCACAAATCCATTTGAAAGCCTGCCATGCTTTTAGTTCTAAGGCATTGAGGCTTTCTTCAAAGCCTTCATCCTGCAGAACCTCCCTGATTTGGGGCCCCACAAAGATTCCTCCTTCAGTTTCGCGGCACTGATGTTTTGCAAATTTCTCAACAAGGTATCGAAACCTCTCTCGAATTCGCCTTACCCATCGCTTTCACAAAATTTTTCATTAAGCCGAGCTTAATGTGGAGAGGTGCAGGAAAATCTTCTTTGGATCAACTAAAGGAACACTGGACACTGCCCGTTCCTGGCTCGTATGTGCTTCCTTTGATGCCAGTCACGTCTGATGTAATGATCCGCGGTAGCACGGCTGTCCTTAGGCATAGGAAACAACAGTATTTCGTGAACCTTCCTTGCATCCCCATTAACATACCAATGACTTTGAGATCACTACAGACATTCCATTGATGAGTGCTGTATTGGATTGCTTCGAGTAGTATATTCATGTTATCGTACGTCTCCTTTAGATGAACGGAGTGGGCGATCGGGATGGACGGCTTTAAGTTCCCGTTGCAGGAAAACCGCTTTCAAGCTTCGCTGTGAGGAATCAATGAAGAGGCGCCACTCAGATGGTGTGTGTACCTGTGACAAGTTCTCGAAAAGTCCATTGATATCATGGCAATATCAGAGCGGACCATCTACTGTAAAAAATGTCGCCAAATCATGGTTTCGTTTTCGAAGTGACACACTCGGACGTTCTTCTCAAGTAAGTGTTTCTGCTTGAGTCTCGAGGAGAGAAGTTCTGATTTCTCTTTGGCGAGGGCTAGGTCTCTAATGAGGTCATTCAATTCGTTTTGGGTAAACCTCTCCGGCTCCGATTGCTCTTCGTCAGGTGTGTAGTCAAGATCGGCTGAAGGTCCCGCATCTCCGCCAATCGCACCTTCGTCGGATTCCCTTTCGTCTTCTAAAGAATCGAGTCCATGCTGTGGAGGTACCGGAATCGGCATCGTGTCATCGTGAAGGATCGGTCTGATCGCGGGTCTACGTTCGGATAAACGATGTTATGATTGGTCTTCACGGAGAATCCAGTTATGTTAACATTGCAAAAGTAACAATTGCCATGATGGTCTCAGCTCCCTCCATATCATGGGTATAGCGAACGGCATCGACTTTTTCCTTTGGTTCAACCAGTCACATAATCCATTTGAACAAGCGGTACAGATAACATGTGGCGCTAGGCCTGTTCAAAAATCAACTTTTTCTTATTTTCATAGGTTTCTGTACATTTTCCCATGCTTTTTGACCTGAAAAAGCCGAAAATCACAACTATTTTGACCTAGGATGTTGGGAAGCATTGCCGCATGGAGCTTTAAATTTTCTGCCTTGAAATCAGCCAAAGCGCCAATTCCGGGGTCCCTTGAATTATGTTTTGCACTTTAACTTTTGATCTAAACAAGATAGAGCAACAAATTAGGTATCAAATGAAAGAGCATAAAATTAATAAATAATAATAATAATAATAATAATAATAATAATAATAATAAATAATAATTAATAATAATAATAATAATAATTATCTATCATTTTTCAGGAAACAACAGAAACTCAATCAGAATCTAGAAAACCATCTACAAGTTACAACTTCACAATGGCATTAAGCAAGGAGCTGAGGGAGCTCCGTGGGCGCACAGTTGATATCTCAGAACCTCCACGTACTGTCCACAGGCAGGTGTCAACTGGGCCATCTACCAGATCTCTCACTGAAACTTTCCTGGTTGGATACCCTTCAGCTTTTATCAGTGGTTCCCAGCTTCCCACCAACAGACAGGCGTTCCAGTATTTCCTTAATCTTCAGAATTTACCGGAAAATGCAGGGAGGCCCATGGTTCAAGACCTTGCATATGAAACAGTTGAATCTATCATCCCATTCTGGCAGATGGCTAGGATCAAGACAATGACCAAGTACAACGCAATGAAGCTCTTCATGAAACTACATGAGAAACATCGTGCTCTGGTGAAAAGCAAAGGAAGAGCAAGTAACCCTGGAGGAAAAAGAGGAGCATTTGTGCTGGAATTAGACAGCCTGTTCGATATAGGAGCTCCAGATGCAATCCAGGAAATACAGAACAACAGACTGTTATCCAGAGAGAAGAAAGATGAGGATATCAGGTTCTACGAAGACCAAAAGACTGAGAGGAAAGGTCATATGTCTGGTCATGACAAGATTTTTGAGACAAGATCCCTGCAGCAAGCAGCGAGGAATGAAAGACTGCAGCATAGACAAGAACAAGGTAAAACTAATTACTTTGAACGTTACAAAAAGTTTTAAGTTTTACTCCATTGCGATATTTAGCATGTACTTAACAATTACTGTCTTAACATGTTGTACTATTTTACAGCTGCAGCAGAACAAGAGGCAGTTGTTCATGTGGATGACATTACCTGGGGTGACTCAACTGACAACGACGCTAACACAGAGGACATGGATTACCATCAGCCTCGTCCTGGATGTTCTCACCATCAAGACACTGTGACTAGTGTGACTTTGACGTTTCCAAGGAAGGTCATGGAATGTGATGTCATCTGCAATACAGCTGATCGTCTTGGTTTATCAGACAATCAAGTTACTGCCATGGTTTCTGCCACCTTGAAAGCTGGAGGGGCTGATCTGGATAACTTCGTCATCTCAACCTCAACAACACGTCGCAACAGAATGCTGTCCAGGTATAATATCAGCCAGAGTCACATGTCCAAGTTTTGTGAAAACCCCCCACAGTACGCTGCCTTACACTGGGATGGAAAGTTGCTCAAAGATGTCTTGGGCAGTGAACCTGGAAGTACCTCAGAGACTTTAGCTGTGCTAGTGTCTGGTCCACCTTCATACACTGAAGGAAAGTTATTGGGAGTACCTGTCATCGACAATTCTTCTGGCACAGCTCAGGCTGAGGCTTCAATGGATTTACTGGAGACATGGGAACTTACGGATAATGTTACTGCCCTTGTTTTTGACACTACATCCAGTAACAGTGGAGTTCACAGAGGAGCTGCCAAACTGCTAGAGAAAATGCTGAACAAAAAGGTGTTTTATCTGGCCTGTCGACATCACATCCTGGAAATCCTAGTAGGAGCAGTTTGGGAGAAGCTGTTTGGGAAGGTGAAGGGGCCAGATAATCCCTGGTTTGAGCATCTGAAGGATGTTTGGACGAACTTGTCCAAGGAAAACCCAAAGATGCTGGCTATCAACAGCAAATGGCTGAAGGAAAAGAAGAAGAACAGTGAAGAAATATTCCAAGACATTCTAACAGCAGAAAGGCTTCCAAGAGCCGACTACAGGGAAATGGCTGAACTGACAGTCATTGTTCTTGGAGGAACGCCTCCTCGAGGTATTCACTGGAGTCGACCAGGCGCCATTCATCAGGCCAGATGGATGGCCAGAAACCTGTACTCCATGAAAATGCTGATGTTTGCAGATCAACTTGAGTACGACGAAGACACTGTATCAAAGCTGGAAAGACTCAACACCTTCCTTGCGCTGTTCTACACTCCTGTATGGATGATGTCAATGTCTGCTGCAGATGCTCCCGTGAATGATCTAAGTCTAATCCAGGACATGTTGAAGTACAAGAAAACTGACCCAGAGCTTGCTGATGCAGTACTTAATAAGATGGAAAACCACAAATGGTACCTGACGCAGGAAGTCGTGCCATTTGCCCTGTTCAGCAGTAGATTGAGTGACACATTGAAGCACGACATTGCTGCCCAGTTACATGCCACTGAGAAGCCAGACAGCTTCAGAACAGGAAAGCCTCTATTCCAGAGAGTCACAGCTAAGACCACCCTGGTTGATCTCATTGCCCAGAATCACATTTCCTGCTGGACACACTGAACATTGGATCCGAGTGGCTTCTGGAACCTGTCACGTCTTGGCCACAGAATGAGGACTACAGAAAAGCGTTGGACTATGTTAAGAATCTGAAAGCGGTGAATGACATTGCTGAACGTGGTGTCAAGATGATGAGCGACTTTGCAAATGTCATAACAACAGATGCCAAGCAAAGGGACACTATCTCCTTCAAGCTGTGGAGTTCAACAGACGCCGCTTTGACAGCTTCAAGAAACAAACTCTCAACAACTGACTGTGTAAATGTCATTATGAAATTAATCATCATGTAATGCTTTCACTTCTTGATCGATTAGACTTGTGACAAAATGTTAATCTCAAATTTGTGTCATGAATAAGGCGCCTTGTCTGCCTTGAGTGTGAGAAAACGAATTTTGTGATATTTCTGAAATCTTTGTATGTACCAATGTGCCATTTCTTGTTCCAAGACTATCATAATTGTATAAGTTAGAAAGAGGATTAAAAACACTTTAATTTGGTGCCTATTTTGTTGCTCTATCTTGTTTAGATAAAAAGTTATAGTGCAAAACATGATTCAAGGGACCCGGAACTGGTGCTTTTGGCCGATTTCAAGGCAGAAAACTTAAAGCTCCATGCGGCAATGCTTCCCAACAATCTAGGTCAAAATGGTTGTGATTTTCGGCCTTTTCAGGTCAAAAAGCATGGGAAAAAGTACAGAAACCTATGAAAATAAGAAAAAGTTGATTTTTGAACAGGGCTAATTGTGGCGCCCACGCCTTATCTTGGTCGCCTAGTGGACAGCCGAAATATAACCGGTAAGTTTTCCGAAGATCCATCGTGATTGTACGCCGCTATGATTTAGTCGCGAACGAGCCGCACACGTAACAGAAATTGTCGGGGTGATTTTACACTTTCCAGGCACGATGATCGATGAGTGGGTTGGCATAAATCACCTAAAAAAATAATATGTGTGAGTGGGCGACACAAAAAACAAAACAAAACACACAACTAGACATGTGACTGTTACGCCAAAGAATAAAAGGGTGTACATGTGCAACGTTTGCAAATTTGTGGCCAGCAACTGCTCTCACCTAAAATACCACAAGACAACCTGCGGAAAGCCTAAGATGAAACGACAAAATGCCATACATGAGGGTACAAAAACGGTAAAGCAAAAACCTACACCTAAGCTGCAACGACAAAATACTCCGCTACATGTATAAAGGACGCATATTATGTATTGCATATATATAGTATTATATATTATATTATATATAGTTATCTGCATATTATATATACTAGTACAGTTCCCGTCAATTCGCTGACGGTTAGACAGGCTAAACTACAAAAAAAGAACCCAGCCGTGAAAATTTTGAGCTTCACATTGTGTCAACATTTCTGAATCTGGTATCTCCCAAAACCTCCACACCCCCATTCATACAACTTGGGGGCTAACCCCCTCCCCATTACCCCCACCCCTCCCCATTACCCCACCTATCCCCCATTACCCCCACCCCCACCCTTCCCCCATTGCTAAACTACAGAAAAGAACACAGTTATGAAAATCTTGAGCTTCACATTGCCGCCCGTAATACAATTTCTGAATTTTTTTTTACAATTTCTGAATTTTTTTCTCAATTTTTTCTAACAATTTCTGAAAGTGTGACGGACAGACGGACAGACGGACAGCTCTCTTATTATAATATACTAGTACAGTTCCCGTCACTTCGCTGACGGTTAGACAGGCTAAACTACAAAAAAAGAACCCAGCCGTGAAAATTTTGAGCTTCACATTGTGTCAACATTTCTGAATCTGGTATCTCCCAAAACCTCCTCACCCCCATTCATACAACTTGGGGGCTAACCCACTCCCCCATTACCCCCACCCCTCCCCATTACCACACCCATCCCCCATTACCCCCACCCCCACCCTTCCCCCCTGCCCCACCCTTCCCCACCCCCTTCCGCCCACCCCAACCCTTCCCCCCACCCCCACCCTTCCTCCCACCCCCACCCTTCCCCCCACCCCAACCCTTCCCCCCACCCTCACCCTTCCCCCATTCCTAAACTACAGAAAAGAACAGTCATGAAAATCTTGAGCTTCACATTGCCGCCCGTAATACAATTTCTGAATTTTTTTCTCACAATTTTTTCTAACAATTTCTGAAAGTGTGACGGACGGACAGACAGACGGACAGACAGACGGACAGCTCTCTTATTATAGTATAGACTAGTACAGTTCCCGCCGCTTCGCTGACGGTTAGACAGGCTAAACTACAAAAAAAGAACCCAGCCGTGAAAATTTTGAGCTTCACATTGTGTCAACATTTCTGAATCTGGTATCTCCCAAAACCTCCTCACCCCCATTCATACAACTTGGGGGCTAACCCCTCCCCCATTACCCCCACCCCTCCCCATTACCCCACCCATCCCCCATTACCCCCACCCCACCCTTCCCCCATTACTGCCCGGGATAAATTTCACAAACAGACAAACAGACAGGCTAAACTACAGAAAAGAACACAGTCATGAAAATCTTGAGCTTCACATTGCCGCCCGTAATACAATTTCTGAATTTTTTTCTCACAATTTTTTCTCACAATTTCTGAAAGTGTGACGGACAGACGGACAGACGGACAGACGGACAGCTCTCTTATTATAATATACAAGCTTCTCAAGAAAATCGATAAAATGGGAGATGCTAAAAGATGGCATACAAACCATAAAATTACCTAGTACAGTTCCGCCGCTTCGCTGACGGTTAGACAGGCTAAACTACAAAAAAAGAACCAAGCCGTGAAAATTTTGAGCTTCACATTGTGCCAACATTTCTGAATCTGGTATCTCCCAAAACCTCCTCACCCCCATTCAAACAACTTGGGGGCTAACCCCCTCCCCCATTACCCCCACCCCCACCCTTCCCCCATTGCTAAACTACAGAAAAGAACACAGTCATGAAAATCTTGAGCTTCACATTGCCGCCCGTAATACAATTTCTCAAAGTGTGACGGACAGACGGACAGACGGACAGACGGACAGCTCTCTTATTATATTATACTAGTACAGTTCCCGTCACTTCGCTGACGGTTAGACAGGCTAAACTACAAAAAAAGAACCCAGCCGTGAAAATTTTGAGCTTCACATTGTGTCAACATTTCTGAATCTGGTATCTCCCAAAACAATTTCTGAAAGTGTGACGGACGGACAGACAGACGGACAGACAGACGGACAGCTCTCTTATTATAGTATAGATAGATATAGATAGATTATATAATATATATAGTATTATATTATATATATTATGATCAGTCTCATCTTGAAAACTAGACGTGCTAGAGGAAAACCGAAAACAGATTTGGAATCAGCGCCCGCCCGAACAGCTATCTAGCCCACGCATAATTATATCAAATGAAAATACTTGGTGGCCAGTGTAATTAGCAAAATATCAGAGATGAAAGAATTAGTTGTAATTTTCAAAGGTCATATCGAACACACACGCTAAACAAACTGTCAAAAATCACGTATATATTGTATAAATTATAATATCACATTCCAAAACATATACCACTCATCTATTTTGCACCCCTTCCCAACCCTGCCAAAAATATAACAGCAGTTTGGAGAGATACAAGTTATTTTAATATTTATGTATTAATAGGATAATCCATTATTCATCCATTATTAATAGGATAATTCATAATGCATTTATTGGAGGAGACACCAATCAAAGGGATCCACTCCGGGGATGGACGTTAGGTAGGAGTCAGGGAATGCTGGAGCTCCCATTTCTCCTGCGACTGTTCTCCTTAGCTAATTTTTTAGTCTCATCTACCCTGTGAGCAGTCCAGCATGTTCTCAAACACACACTTCTCTCACTATTCCTCACTTCGCTTACATGCATCTTACATACCACACAATCTTAAAAAAAAAGTGGGATCGACCTCAAGAGCCTCGGAATCCCCTGAGGAAGTGACCATAAATGCATGGGCGGATCCAGAGGAGGGACTAGGAGGCCTAATTGAAGCAACATGGACATAAGCATTCAAACGTTTTACCTAATTCGTTTAACCAGGATGCATAGGCGTACGGGCTTCATTTTTTCGGGGGAACGGCTCGCAGTTTGCCCAAAAAATTTCCAAGGTGCCCATATTTTCCGATGCTGACATAATGAACTTAACATGACAAGGAAATGAAAGATTTTGTTGCAATAATGCGCATATATTCACAGAGCATTATAAAATATACATATTTTTCATGCATATTCTAGAAAAAAATTAATTCTAACAAAACAATGATTTTTTTGCCATCAGATAACAAATTTTTCGATAACATACTGTAAATTGAAAAGATTGCATGAGTACCTCAAAAATTAAATACCATAACAAAAAATTTTAAGAAATACATAAGGCAACAAATTTGTTTTTATAAGTTTAAATGCGACACGTTTATGCGGCATTGCAGCCAAGCAAAACAAATTGTTGCATAATTTATTATGTTTGGTTTAATTAGTACATCTGAATCTAATTTTAATAAACTGCAATTTTTCCGCCATTGTTTTGGGACATTGCCGAAAATATTTGGAAACTTGCGAATCTGGGGAAAGGGGGGCTTCAGTCCCCCAAGATCCCCCTTCCCGTACGCCTATGCCAGGATGTATGGGGACTCCAAATTAAGCCCCGTTGCTTCAATTAAGCCCCCTGGCACCCCCCCTCTGGATCCGCCTATTCATAAATATCCCCACTTCTGATTTTTCCGTAACGGATACCAAGAACGCAGATTCGGGCAGCAAGGATGGTTCGGTAACTGCCCATGCGAGATGTTCTGGGCCTCTTTCTGATTCACTATTCATAAATTTCTGCAACATTCGTGGCCTTTCCTAAAATTTTCAGTCTGTTGAACACCACCTCTCCTCTAAACCTCACCTTTTCTTCCTCACTGAAACTCAGGTGTCTGGGACGTTTGACAGCAATCCCTTTTCTGTACCATCCTACTTTCTCTATATCAGTTTCATTCCAAAGTGGGATGTTGCGTATATATACGCAACGACCTAACTTGCTCTCGTATTGCCGAACATGAATCCTCCGAATTCTACACCCTCCAGCTACGGCTTACATGCCAGTCTCAAACTAAATACAGTTGCGCTGTCTTCCTTTCTCCTAATTCTAATGACTATCCAAAACTCTTTGACTACCTCACTTCCAAGGTGGAATACATTCTTTCCCACTCTCCTTTCGCTGAAATCTCCATTTTAGGACATTTCAATGTTAACCACCAGTCTCACTTCCTGTCTTATCCACTCTTTTGCCGATGATTCCACCACTCTTTAGTTCTCCATCACTCTTTAGTTCACCACCCGCTTCACAAAGCGTCCCTCTCAACAGAAATTCAATCCTTGGTGTGAGACGGCTATGATCCATCTGACCTCTGATCTTTCTTCTATCTGTGACTGGGACAGAGAAAACTTTGTGGCTCTCAATGCCTCAAAAACATCCACACGACTACCCTCTTATCTTCAACAATACAAAACTCAATCCTTCCCCTTCTCTTTTAAAACATTCTTGGCGTTTCCTTTTCCTCGTGATCTTTCCTGGAAAGATCACATATACTCTCTTTCTAAAACAGCTTCTAAGATTAGACGCGCTGTAACGGCTCCGCAGTGTTTTCACCCCTACCCAGTTGCTGTCTCTGTACAGGGGTCTTGTCCGCACCTGCATGGAGTACGCTTCTCACGTGTGGGCTGGCTCAACCCACACATCTCTACTTGGCCAGGTGGAATCAAATACTTTTCGTCTCATCAATTTCCCGCCTCTTACTAACTATTTTCAGTCCTCTCTCTTCGCCACAATGTTGCCTCACTCTTCCTTTACTATCGCTATTATAACGGACACTGCTCTTCTGAACTCTCTAACTTCATGCCTCCTCCTTTATGGAGAGCACGCAGCACCAGACTTTCTACACTTTCTCATTCTTTTTCTGTCCAACTCTCTGACGCAAGGGTTAATAGGTATTTTCAATCTTTCACCTACCCAACTGGTCAACCCTGGAACAATTTTCCTCAATCCAGCTTTCTCCCTGTCTATATCCTCCAGTCTTTCAAACGCAGAGTGTCCAGGCGTCTCGAAAACCTTGGGCTTTGATTTTGGATCTCTTCTTCCTCTATGGGAGGAGCGTTTCTACGGGTATTCGCCCTTGGGCCCTGCTTCCTGCATAATAAAACGTATTGCATAAAAAAAATCGTCAGAATCATAGCGTGAGTTAAAATCATTCGAAAAAATACCAACTTTATGCTCAAATCCGTGAGGCTTTTTTAGTTATGGACTGTGCAAGCTGAATATCTGCTCGCATATTCATAAAATATTCTATAGGGAAGCTTCCGGGTCAATTTTGAATATCACATCAAACAACAAAGTAAACTATTCACTGAAACAAATAGTCATGACCACTTTTACTTCCAGAAACTTAACTTTATACTTTAAACATGAACGAGATCTCTCTCATACGAAGTTGATGTGTGGAATAATCTGGAAACAAATTTGAAAGGGAATGTTTCTCAGATATTTTTGTATTCAATTGAAGGAGGAAATCTTGAATGGGTATATTAGATTCTCTCCCTATTCACCCTTCTCCCCATATCCTATTCTTTAATTTCTCCTAAACATTTAAAAATTTAAATTGATGTATAAATTACTGCTTTCTTTAAATAAAAAATATCTACCTCATTTGAGTTCATCCTAATCAGTATTAACCAATGCGTGCTCTTAAACTATTATTTCAATAATGAATCAAAATTACTGTATATAAATTTGACGACCTTATGTATATAAATTGTGTATAATGTACTATGTTATGTAAGTAATTAATGCCATGAAAGGTAACTCATTTCCTCATATTTGGCAGTTCCTGAAATTAGTACACCAAATTCTAGGTCATTTATACTGAAAATTGTACTTGTATTCTCTCTATAGTGTCTTTTGAACGATAAAGAAACCGAATTATTACTTGTGTCCAGTTTTTTGTTTTGCGAGGCTACGGTATTTGATACTTAAGCATCAAAAACGCTAAGGCGTGGGCAAAAGGCTATTTCTCCGCCAATAGTAAATATTCAGTATTTTTCCCACTGAATTTTTATTCGACAAACTTTTCTCCACAACTGTAGGCCTAGGTATGTATATATGTATTTGTACCATATGATCGACCGTTTAAAACATCTAATAACTAGCAGGACTCCTCCTTTAACTGATAATTAATGTTTTAATTATTAACCGAGTGTATTGTAATGCAAAATAAACTGGGCCGGAAATCTCTCCCTGAAGAATGCATATCCGTTTCCTCGTTTGAAGAGAGAAATTTCAAGGGTTTATTTTTCAGAGAAATGGAATAAAGATGCTTTATAAAGATTAAAATTAAAAATTAAGGAGTTTTCTGATCTCGAATTCGACAAGAATTAAATTAATATATTTCCCTCCTTCTCAACCCCACTTAAGCTTTGTTTATCCTTAATAATTATTTTTATTTTATTTTTCTTATTAGTTTTAATTAAATATAGAAATTAAGAGAAACGTCGATAATAAAATTAAATTGATAACGAGTAGATAATTTTGTAAAAAAACTTTTCGTTTCTAACTTTATTCAAACACTAAAATGCGTTAAAGTTAATTTTAATTTTAAAAAATTGGTAAAGTTTGAGATCAACAGAATCAGATTATAAAGAAATCATTCGTTAATTATTTGTTAAAACATCGCATCTACACTCAGACGTTCCTGTTGGCTCTGTCTTTCTTGCTTCGTATGGTTAAGTGGTGCAAAGTTAGTTGTTGATTATAAAACTTGTTCGTGTTGTTTACAAACTGCAGTGAACATTTTTCCCATTTGTTTGACCATTTTCTTTTCAACGAAGATATTTAAATGAAATATATTTCCAGAGGTTTCTCTTCATTTATGCAACGTTCTGCAAATATTTGCCTTTAATTATATTCCGTGTATACATGCCTCTCTTTAATATGAGCAAAGTTCATCTCTAATTTAACGAGTCCAGGGATTGTAATAAAAATGAAAAAATTTCAGTATTGATTTCTTCCTTAACTTCAACAGTATGCTCAGAAACGTAATGAATGTTCTGTATGATAAATCATTCGATGGTTTTATCCAAGATGAATTACTGTAAACGTAGACTTTAGACATTTGTAAGAAACACACAGGGTTATTTCCTTCTGTCTCCATGATTTGTAAAGTAAGTGAGTGAAGTCAAATTATTTGTACGCCCAATAATGTTCAGCCTTTCAGACACAGGATGTTATTAGGAAAATAATACATTAATTAAGTAAAAACGGCGGGCGAATGTCGTCTTCAATAAGTCTTTACAAGAATTTACGATTAACGGAATAATTAAATTTCCCATCGGACATGCAAAGCTTGAAAGTGGTCTAAGAAACATTGGGGGTTGCGCTACTTTTAGTACAGTAAAATCAGAGAAGTAATTTTAAGATTAGAAAACACATCGGTCTGCTATTTGTATGTTTATCTCTTTCATATATATATATATATATATATATATATATATGGGCGCCCGCAGCCTTTAAAAAATTGGACGCACAATTTTTTTAGGTTGATATTCTGGGAGACGCAGTGCAATAAATAAGTAAAATAACTAGGCCATCTGTGCTCCTATCCCACAGGTTTTCTAAGAAATTAAAATTTGGTCTCCATCTTTTCTAGAAATTAAAATATGGTGGACGCACGTGCGTCTGTGTGTCCGCCTGTGGGCGCTCCTTATATATATATATATATATATATATGTTAAACACATATAAATTTCTCAGGGGACCATTCTGAGTTTGTGTGTATATATATATATATATAAAGGGTGATCCAGAGAAATGGGACCCAAAAGAAACCCCTGTAACTTAAAGTATAAGGCCTTTTATAAAATCATACGCATCATTCGAAAGAGGATAGTTACAAGTTTGTACAGGATTGTATAGGTTTTGACAATACAAGACAAGATAAGATACAAAACAAAATAAGTGTTAGTTAAAACTAACCCTTCAAGATGACTGCATGGACTGTGGAACAGCTGCGTTTCATAACTGAGCAATATTATGAGCATGGAAGAAGTGTAGTTTCAGCTCAAAGATCTTTCAAGACAAATTTTCAGATGTCAAAATCACCTAAGAGCTGAAACTACACTTCTTCCATGCTCATAATATTGCTGAGTTATGAAACGCAGCTGTTCCACAGTCCATGCAGTCATCTTGAAGGGTCAGTTTTAAGTAACACTTTTATTTTGTTTTGTATCTTATCTGTTGTATTGTCAAAACCTATACAATCCTGTACAAACTTGTAACTATCCTCTTTCGAATGATGCTTATGATTTTATAAAAGGACTTATACTTTAAGAGTTACAGGGGTTTCTTTTGGGTCCCATTTCTCTGGATCACCCTTTTATATAAAATTTTGATTTTTGCTTTCTATTTTATAATTGGTGAATTATTTCCTTGTAAACTACTTAATCATTTTTGTATAAAACCCAAAATCTTACAACGCTGACATAAGTTTGGATACCTTTTTGATTTGCTTTCTATTTTATAATTGGTTAACTATTTCTGTTTAAACAACTTAATCATTTTCGTAGACTTCGCTTAATAATGTAATCTCGTTCATTTTTTTGTATACATTCTCTCCTGTTGTAAAAGATGAAGTCATGTCTTGCTTAACGTTTAATTTTTAATCTTATGGCGAAAATTAAAGGCCATATGCCTGTTTGTTTGTAATTCATGATGGGAAGGCATATTTCAATTCCATTTTTAGTGAACTCGACAGATCATGATAACATCAGAGCTGTCATATACGGTTTAATAAAATATGGATTCCTCTTGCTTAGCAGTTTACACAGTGTTTCAGCAAAATTATTTGTTTTGTCTTTAAATGTTTTGTAAAGTAAATCAGCCTACTGATAATAATAATAATAAAAAAAAAAACCAGCATTAAATAATAATGACGTCAGTAGGAAGTTTAGTATAAAAACCATAAAATTTCTCCAATGTTATTTTGACTAGGCTTTCAGGCTGAGCGTTACCTGTAACATTTTAGTAGTAAAATATAGTAAGAAATATCTTTGTCTTCTCCTTCGAGCCTTACTCTCTTCAAAGAATTTAGTCTTAAATAGAGAAAAATAATTTCCCGATACGTTATAAGAAGAATCGAAGAACTTTCAGAGGACTTAGTCGTAAATAGAGAAAAATAATTTCCCGATACGTTATAAGAATAAGTCGGAGAGTAGTATACAGGGTGTCCCATAAGTCCGGCATCATATGAAAAATAATAAAAAAAGGCAAAACAAAAGCTTTTATTTACAGAACGTGCTCAATATGTCCACCATTGTTTTCAATACACAAATTCAGACGTGATACCCAGTCAGCAAGCACACGGTGAATGATGTGAGGAGTAATGGTGTTACATGCCCCAATAATGCGCTGCCGCAAATGTTCAACACTCCTAATTTTCTCTGCGTATACCAGCGCTTTCAAGTGGCCCCAGAGATAAAAATCTAGTGGCGTGAGATCCGGGCTTAGGTGCTGCAATATGCTGGAACCATGTTGGGAAATTTCCTTCTTCGTTCAAGACACTGGGAAATGCTTCTTCCTTGAGCATACGTAGGTAAGTGCTCCACTGACATGTTCATCGAAAAAGAGGGGGCCTATGATGCGATCCTTCCAAATGCCACACCATACCATCACCCGAGATGCACCTTGTTCCTTTGAAGAGGTATACCAGTGAAGGTTGTTTTGAGACCAGTAGCGTGTGTTCTGTCGATTTACCTCACCATTTCCATAAAAAACAGCCTCGTCACTGAACAGAATGGTGGACGGGAAATTGGCATCCCGAGCATATTGTTCCGTAGCCCATTCACAAAATTCCATCTGCCGGTCGGGATCATCTTCGCTTAATTTCTGTAGGATCTGAAGTTTATATGGATGCCATTTGTGAGCCTGAAGAATGCGATGGATGCTACTTTTCGACACTCCTTTCTCGGCGGACAATCGCCGGAGACTTATTTGTACTTCTGTTAAAATGAGCCAGGATAGCAGTCGCTGTATCATCGTCAGTGGACCTCCTTGAAGGTCCACTGTGTGGTTTATCTTCTATGGATCCTGTTTCCTTAAACTTTGCAACAAGTCTGCTAACACAACTCTGTGTTATTGGCTCGCGGTTTGGATGCAGTCTGTTAAATTCAGCAGCGGCCTCTCTTTGACTCCGATTTCCTATGAGTAGAATTATCTGGATTCGTCCTTCCTTGCTCACAGACATTATGGCCTGTAGAAAGAGAAAAATATGAATTATGGTTTGTAGAAATAGAAAAATATGAATTTCTCCTATGATGCCGGACTTATGGGACACCCTGTAGAATAAAACTACTGCGATTCCCTATACGGTATCAGCTACTACAGAGTAACAAATCCGTTGCTGCCACCTAACCAGAACCCCCGTCAACTTCGAACCGATCAAGGCCATAGACGGAGGGGTTAACATATATATATATATATATATATATATATATATATATATATATATATATACAGGGTGTCCCGTAAGTCTGGACCCATAGGGAAAAATAATAAAATTACAAAATAGTCCAAAAATTTATTACATAATCTGTTCAAAGTGTCCGCCGTTGTGTCGCACACATAGTTGAAGACGCAATCTCCACTGCGACAGCACTTTCTGAATCACAGTCGCAGAAATTTCTTGACACGCCTCCACAATGCGTGCTTTAAGGTGGAAAATGTTCTGAAGTTTGACCTCGTACACTTTGGCTTTCAAGTGGCCCCACAAATAAAACTCCAGCAGAGTAAGATCATAATAAAAAAATAATAAAAATAATAATAAAAATAATAAAAAAATATATTATAAAAAATTTTTGGACTATTTTGTAATTTTATTATTTTTCCCTATGGGTCCAGACTTACGGGAACCCTGTATATATATATATATATATAAACTGAAGTGCACTGCCATCGACTTCAGACTGCGAACGACCTTTGGGTTTTAAATAGAACGGTAAGTTGTGCGCATGCGCCGATCACTGGAAACGAAGCGCGAGCCTGCAGTGTTGCCAGCTTGGTCTTTTTAAGACCAGATCTAGTTTATTATAGCTTCATTTGGTTAATTTTTTTCAATTTTGGTTTATGGTTTTAAATTTAGTTTTTGTCTTTTTCAGTTAGTCTTAATCTAGTCTTTTTCTTCATCCCAGTACTAAATTCATGTTAAACGTTGTTTTTATATTTTTATATTCATATTTATGTTAATCATGGGTTCAAACAGACTCTGACGTGTTTGTTTCGTTTGCGTACGTAAGTTAGATCTTCATTTTTGTCTGCTGTCCATTGTTGCCAGGTACAGGGAAATTTCCCTGTTTTAGGGAAATAAATCACCAAATAACGCCAATATTCCCTGAATAGGAAAATTTTGAGGAGTGGATATAGATATTTATATATCCAGAAACACAAATTTTCACTGTATTAATTGAATCAACCAGTCAGAAAAAGGTTGAAATATCCCAGTGCGCGTCCAGCCTACGTGAGTGCAATGTGTGTATTGTTTATCAGGTGAGTTTCTCAACTTTTTCATTTTCAGTATAACTTTTGCTCTGTATTTGGGTGCAAATAGGTAAGAAATGGATAACAGAATGTACAGAGTAATATGTGCATAAGTTTTAGTTCTATTTGAGTAAATAATAAGCCTATGATCTTAGACGTGGCCCCACGTGGTATCGCAAGCAGTGGGCTATTGGGCTCACGATCGAACCATATGGTCGATGCCAGGCCAAAGAGCTCGATAGCGGGCCCGAGTAAATATTCGATATGATTAAAAAGAAAATAGGAGTCGATGGGAAGCCCGGATTGTTTAAAATAAAATAAAATAAGAGCTTCATTTGCAGAGGGGTCGATGGCGGGACACCAACTCCCGCTGTCGACCTCTATCCAGTTTTTAATTAAAGAAATATAATTTTTCAACATTATTGATGACATACTGACACCAAGAAATAATTAATTCACAGCCTTCTAACTATGATTGGGTGCAAACTGATTTAGAAAATCTTTATTTTTAAGGAAGTTCACAACCGACATCCTTAGGAGGTCGATGGCTGGGCACATTATATATATATATATATATATATATATATATATATATATATATATATATGATGAATCAAACCACGAAGGAAAGGAAACACAGATGGTGCTCAAGCGCTTTCGTCTAATGACATCCTCAGGAACACTGAAGTACATAAAGAATTACAGACTATATATAGGTTACAGAAAGAGAAAAAAAAAATATATATATATATACAATAAACGGAGAAACGAACTTAAAGGATTGTGGAAGGGGGCACACAAATTTATAAGGAAAAACTATCGATTTTTAGCACAAGATTAAGATTTGTTTCCAAACAATGTTATTAAAAAAAAAAAAAAAAAAATTAAAATATATATATACAAATTTATACTGGAAATCTGCCCAAGTTTTAGCACTCTGCTCTTTTTGTATATAAAAATTGAACAATTATCGATTTTTAGCACAAGATTAAAAGATTTGTTTCCAAACAATGTTATAGATAAAAAAATATATATATATACAAATTTATACTGGAAATCTGCCCGGGTTTTAGCACTCTGCCCTATGTTTTGTATATAAAAATTGAAAAATAAAAGTATTAGGGTGGCATACAAATTTTACCAAAGATTTAGCGTTCTACCTTTCTTATCTAAATCTGTTCTGAAGGAATTCAAAACAACAGGATGAGTTGAAAAAGACCTTTGCTTATGTTGAAGTTATATGTTAGTTGGATAATGGCACACTCAAGAATATTTCTATTAACAATGTTGCTAGAGTGGAATAAAACTGAAGCATTGTTCCAATCAATAGAGTGGGATAACTCTGACAAATGGACAAAAAGGGCACTGGACAATTGTCCTGTTCTAACGGAATATTGATGCTGTTTTATACGTGTGTGCAAATCCTTTCCCGTCTGACCTATGTAAAAGGAATCACATTGCTTACAACCAATTTTATAGATAATGCCTGAATTATTGGTAGGGCTATTTTTTACTATGATATTTTTCACAATATTGTTATATGAAAATACTACATTAATATCCAAAAGTTTAAATACATTAGCAATGCCTAAAAAGCCCGGTAAAAATGGAAGTACTAAAATATTTTTTGACAAAGTATGAGTGTTATTATTGACGCGATAGAAAGTCGTTTTGCCTTGTTGAGACAAGATTCCATAAACGCAGATGGATAACACAGATCACTTCCAATACCGTTGATTTTTTCTAATTCGGCATCGATGTATTCCGGACTGGCGATCCTAAGGGCGCGGAGAAACATTGAAGAAAAAATGGCCTTCTTAGTGGGGGTGTCATGTCCCGAGTAAAAGTGTAAGTAGGACAAATTGTTTGTTTTTTTCCGATATATACTAAACTTAAAACCTGGGCTTTCCCTATGTACACGCACATCCAAAAATGGGATTGAATTGTCTTGTTCCACTTCTAAAGTAAACTTAATAGAGGGGACTTGATCATTTAACTGAAGGAGGAAGTTATCCAGGTCACGATTCATGGGCCAGATACACAAAATATCGTCGACGTACCGCAACCAAGGGATGCCAACCCCCAGGATTCTCGGAATGTAAGTAATTTCGAAAAACTCCATATAAATATTGGAGAGGAGGGGCGACAAGGGGTTGCCCATGGCCATCCCAAAAACTTGTTGATAATACTCGTTATTGAAAGTGAATTTACAGTGTTTGATGCAAAGCTTAATAAGTTCCAAAACAATGTGTGAAGGTAGTGGCAGGTCATACTTATGTAATTCTTGGGAGAGAAAGTCAAGCATATCGTCAAACGGCACTTTTGTAAACAATGAACAAACGTCAAACTGATCAATCTATCGTTAGTTTCAGTACGTGCATTATTCAATTTTTCAGTAAGATCCATGGAATTTTTTACATGTGAATCAGAGATAGTTCCAAGAATGGGGGACAAGACTTTGACAAGCCATTTGGAGAGTTTATAAGTAATAGAGCTCACCGAGCTAATAATAGGGCGCATAGGGTTGCCAGGTTTGTGGGTTTTAATGAGACCGTAAAGGTAGGGCAGAGAAGGTGAAGTGGACATGAAAAGCGGAATTAAGTCCTTATGATCTTTGAGAATGCGTTTCAAGCCGCTATTAAATGATTTGATGACGTCATCCTGCGAGTTCTTCCTAAGTTTGCTGTATGTGGCGGGGTCCTGGAGAAGCTGTTCATCTTTCCGATGTAGTCCACTTTGTCCATAATAACTATGGTGTTAGCCTTGTCTGCAAAACGAACTTTCTATCGCGTCAATATAACACTCGTACTTTGTCAAAAAATATTTTAGTACTTCCATTTTTCCCGGGCTTTTTAGGCATTGCTAATGTATTTAAACTTTTGGATATTAATGTAGTTTTCAAATAACAATATTGTGAAAAATATCATAGTAAAAAATAGCCCTACCAATAATTCAGGCATTATCTATAAAATTGGTTGTAAAACAATGTGATTCCTTTTACATAGGTCAGACGGGAAAGGATTTGCACACACGTATAAAACAGCATCAATATTCTGTTAGAACAGGACAATTGTCCAGTGCCCTTTTTGTCCATTTGTCAGAGTTATCCCACTCTATTGATTGGAACAATGCTTCAGTTTTATTCCACTCTAGCAACATTGTTAATAGAAATATTCTTGAGTCTGCCATTATCCAACTAACAAATAACTTCAACATAAGCAAAGGTCTTTTTCAACTCGATCCTGTTGTTTTGAATTCCTTCAGAACAGATTTAGATAAGAAAGGTAGAACGCTAAATCTTTCGTAAAATTTGTATGCCACCCTAATAACTTTTATTTTTCAATTTTTATATACAAAAAATAGGGCAGAGTGCTAAAAACCCTTGGCAGATTTCCAGTATAAATTTGTATATATATATATATATATATTTTTTTTATCTATAACATTGTTTGGAAACAAATCTTTTAATCTTGTGCTAAAAATCGATAATTGTTCAATTTTTATATACAAAAAGAGCAGAGTGCTAAAACTTGGGCAGATTTCCAGTATAAAATTTGTATATATATATTTTAATTTTTTTTTTTTTTTTTTTTTTATAACATTGTTTGGAAACAAATCTTAATCTTGTGCTAAAAATCGATAGTTTTCCTTATAAATTTGTGTGCCCCCTTCCACAATCCTTTAATTTCGTTTCTCCGTTTATTGTATATATATATATATATATATATATATATATATATATATATATATATATTTTCTCTTTCTGTAACCTATATATAGGCTGTAATTCTTTATGTACTTCAGTGTTCCTGAGGATGTCATTAGACGAAAGCGCTTGAGCACCATCTGTGTTTCCTTTCCTTCGTGGTTTGATTCATCATAAATATTTTTCACGTGTTACTTTCATGAAATAATTTTCATATATATATATATATATATACACACACCGAGGGTTGTCCAAAAAGTAAGTTTACAAGGTGTTTTGAAGAAACTGTTTTATTACAAGGCAAGTAATTATTACAAGTATTTCAACAACAACTTATTACTACTTTTCTACATAATCACAAAGAGATTCAAAGGTTTTTCTTTTATTAATGAAATAAAACTAAATCTCTCTCTCTCTCTCTCTCTCTCTCTCTCTCTCTCTCTCTCTCTCTCTCTCTCTCTCTCTCTCGCACACTATTTGAGGGTGTAGAAAATTTTCCCTGGCACTGTTGTCATTGGTACCTCCTCGGCATGGGCCGCAAGGCCTTTTGAGGTACTTCTTTTCCTTGTAACTCCTTGTAACTCTCTCTCTCTCTCTCTCTCATACATCAGATGCTTTATCAATGATTCAAAATTGTTGATATCGATAAGATGATTAAAACTTTTGTGATGTTTGGCAACTGTTCGGGTCTCGGGCCTATGACTTATTTATTTCGATGAGACATAAATAACATTGACACTAAAAAACTAACTTACCAAACCTAACCTAGCGTAACCTAAGCCTGATCTAACTTATACTGTGCTAACCTAAGCCTGACCTAACGTAACTTAATCCAACCCACAAAAACTTGTTGATTTGATGTTAAGTTTCAGTGTGAGAACAAATGTTCGGAAAACAGATCGAAAAGCAACACTGTGGACGGGCTAGGTCGTAGCCATTATTGCAACACTGTGGACGGGCTAGGTCGTAGCCATTATTGCAACACCGCTTCCCATAAATCAACGAAGTTAGTTGTAGTAGTTGAAGTAGTTGAATGGGTGACCGCCCTCTGCGTCCAGATGATGTAGCGACCCGTGGTTTCAATTCCACGTAAGGCCGTAGGTCCATTTTGTTACATGACCTTTGATGTTTAACAACACCGAAAATACACATACTTTGTAGACCTTTGGTAGATCATAGATGCAAGCTAGATTCGATAAATAAGCAGAGAAATTTCTATACACATTTGGATAATCTTTGAGGATGTTTTTTAGTTCCTTATTAAATGCGGTCTGTGGTGATTTAAGTGAATGCTTTGTAAAACATCGGTAAATGTCAGAGTCAGAAAGTAAGTTATTCGGCTTACTCATGTAATCAAACTTAGTAAAAACAATTATTCTCTACCCTCTATCAGCCTTTGAAATCGTAAGATAAAAAAATCCAATGGTGCTTTTTAAAATCTAAGGAAAATTAGTTTTAAACGGAAACTTATCAGCAGGGGCGGAGTGAGCGGTCGGGCAATCGGGTATGGACAGAGAACCCGGGCCATTAGGGGGCACGGCGGCCCTGGCCCGCAGTCATCATAAAACAGTGAGAGTGTTCTCAATTGGGTCAAATGTCTAATCGAATTGCAATATGAAAAAAATCGGATTTCAAGGGGCCCAGGCTGGTGGGAGGGGGGGGGGTGTATTTTAGGTGTATTATACTTGTACATGTAAAATTTCAAAAATACACCTTGAAATTTGAGTCAACATGTACTGTTACACCTAACTAATAATTGATAAGATTAAAGAATTATCACAAAACAAATTCAGCCTCCAGGTAAAATCTTTTATTAAAAAAAATATATATATATAAAATAATACAAAAAACTTTCCAATAAAACGTGTAATTGCTGGCATTATAAATTAAAATTAGACATAATTAATGAAGTCCTAGGCTAGGCTAGCTAACAATTTTAATTTGTATAAACCTCACTTCATACTTTGTAGTAAAAAAATATACAAATATTTAACTAAAATTTCAAACAAAACATTTTACATCTCATAAAATAGAGACAATAAATATATCCCTAGGCTATTAACAATATATTTTACATAGGACTAGCAGTAATATATTTTATAGCAAAATATTAAAAAATATATTTTTATTTGAACATGTAACCAAAAATGTAATTGCATTAATGTAACAGAAAAAATGTTTCCTCATAATAAGGGAGAAAATAACTAAAAAAAATTAATTAAAGTTATATAGTCAATATTCAATAGCTAAAAGAAAATAAGATAGTTAATATTAATGTTTTAATGTGTATATATATATACACACATATATAATGAAAACATCTATGATTTTGAAAATACAGCTAAAATTTGAAACATTAGGTGTATCATACATCCAGACATTTTTGAAAAAAAAAAAAAACCAGGGTCGCCCAGGTTGCTGTCAGTCCGCCCCTGCTTATCAGTAGTCTTACTTAAAATGAAAACACTTCAAACTTCACAAATTAAGCGAGTTCCTGAGCTTTACTTCAACACAAACTAATCAGAGACGAGTTTGTTTTCAGTCTCTTAAGGAGTATTAAATATAAAGACGAGATTAAACGGCTGCGTGTTGCTTTCAGACGTATGATATTATTTTCTTCACAGTTACCTTTACGCTCCAGTTCAGTTTCTCTGGTGCTGCCTAGAGATGTTCATTTTACTCCTTTTAATTGGTTTTAAACAATGTAATGAAGGCTTTAAATAAAAGCCAAAAATAATATTTTTGCAATTTGAAATTTGAATTAATTTTGAATTTCTTTTATTTTTATTGGGTGGGATTTGCAAAAAATATTTTTGCAGTGATTATTATATATATATATATATATATATATATATATATAATATATAATATATATAATATATATATATTATATATATATATATATATATATATATATATAATATATATATAAATGAACGTAGGATGGCGGTTATGGCAAACTGGACCAATTAAAGTTGCGGTAAAAAACCAAGCAGTTGTAAATGAAAGATGAAAACGTTAAGTTGGAGATTGGTTTTGGGTTGAGTGAGGCGATATGGTCTAAGAAAATAGAACTTGGGTCAGAATTAACCGGAAAAAATTATTTCACTCTATGTTTGATGGGGAAAATGCGCTGAAAAAGAGGAAGTCAACAGTTTTTTTCCAGCGCTATTCAAATTATTTGGAACCGTAGAGGTGGTAAACAAAGTTCTAACTGGAGTTGAATCGGAGAACTGAAGTCGGCCGAAACCGCCGGCCTAGCATAGCTTTGACTGTCGACTCGTTTTAAGAGATTCGTGTATTATCTTTCTGGTTATTTTATATATATATATATAATGAAAATAACAACGAAGGAAAAAGGAAATACAGAATGGTGCTCAAGCGCTTTCGTCTAATGACATTCTCAGGAACACTGAAATAAATAACAAGTTCGAGACTATATCTAGGTCACAAATAAAAATAGAAAAATAAAAATTGTAGGAGGCGCATACAAATTTATAAGGTAACGCTACCAGAGTTTTAGCACTTTGCCCCTCTTGTCTAAATCCGTTCTGAACGAATTCAGAACAGGATCAAGCGAAAAAAGGCCCTGGCAGGATGTTGAAATTATTTGTAAGTTGAATAATGGCAGACTCAAGAATATCTCTATTAACAATGTTGCTTGAGTGAAACAAAACTGAAGCATTATTCCAATCAATACAGTGGGATAACTTTGACAAATGGACAAAAAGGGCACTGGACGACTGTCCCGTTCTAACGGAATAGTGATGCTGTTTTACACGCGTGTGCAAATCCTTTCCCGTCTGTCCAGTGTAAAAGGAATCACACTGTTTACAATCAATTTTATAGATAATGGCTGAATTATTGGTAGGACTATTTTTTACTATGATATTTTTCACAATATTGTCATATGAAAATACTACATTAATATTCAAAAGTTTAAGTACATTAGCAATGCCTAAAAAGCCTGAGAAAAATGGAAGTACTAAAATATTCTTCGACAAAGTGCGAGGGTTATTATTCACACGATAGAAAGTTCGTTTTGCCTTGTTAAGACAAGATTCCCAAAAAACAGGTGGATAACACAAATCACCTCCAATACTGTTGATCTTTTTCTAATTCGGCATCCATGTCTTCCGGACTGGCGATTCTAAAAGCGCGGAGAAACATTGAAAAAATATGGCTTTCTTGATGGGAATGTCGTGTCCGGAGTAAAAGTGTACGTAGGGCAAAATTTTTGTTTTTTCCGATAAATACTAAACTTAAAACCTGGGCTTTCCCTATGTACGGGCACGTCCAAAAACGGGATTGAGTTATTTTGTTTCACTTCCAAAGTAAACTTAATGGAAGGGACTTCATTGTTAATAGAAATATTAATTGTTAATAGAAATATTCTTGAGTCTGCCATTATTCAACTTACAAATAATTTCAACATCAGCCAGGGCCTTTCTTCGCTTGATCCTGTTGTTTTGAATTCGTTCAGAACGGATTTTTTTGTGACCTATATATAGTCTCGAACTTGTTATTTATTTCAGTGTTCCTGAGGATGTCATTAGACGAAAGCGCTTGAGCACCATTCCGTTTCCTTTTTTCCTTCGTGGTTATTTCATCATAAATATTATTTACGTGTTACTTTCGTGAAATAATTTTCATATATTATATATATATATATAATATATATATATATATTATATTATATTATATATATATATATATATATATATATATATATATATATATATATATATATATATATATACAGGGTGTTTGAAAACTTTCTGTACAAATTGTAATGGGGGATAGGCAACACCAAGACAAACCCTTTCGTCTATAAGTGTATGTCCGCTGACGTCACCATTCGGCACGAGAGGGCGCCGCTGCAATTGGCTAAAAGGTGAAGTGGGCTAGACTCGCGCTTGCCGCGGACATTCTTAAATCGGACGTAGTACGCGTAACATGGAGCGCTTCACGACTGCTGAGATGGCTGACATGCATATGGTGTATGGGGCTGCCAATGGAAACGGAAGAGCTGTTGTGAGGTTGTACCGACAGCGCTTCCCAAACAGACGTGTGCCATTTGCGCATTTGCATCGGCGACTGCGAGAAACTGGAACATTCCATGCAAACATGCATGACACTGGTCGGGAGAGAAACGTGCGCACTCCTGACATGGAAGAAGAAATCCTACGGCGATTTGAGGACAATCCAAGCGCAAGCACGCGAGGTGTTGCACGTATCCTCGGTGTGAACCACGACCTGGTCTGGAGAGTGTTGCACGAGCAGCAACTTGCCATGGACGATACCCGCCCAAACATTGACGGCGAACCGTTCTTGATGAGCATGCACCCGTGTAGCATGTGGATTTGCGTGGCCCACACGTGAGAATTGTGCATGTTAAACACACCCTCACGTGTGAAACAGGCCTCATCTGAGAACAGCACATAAGCCGGAAAATTAGGCTGCACCGCTGTCTGCTGCAGAAACCAGCGTGCGAATTCCACACGAAGAGGGTAATCCCGAGGTTGTAATGCCTGGACTCTCTGACGATGAAACGGATGTAACTGCTGCTCGTGCAACACTCTCCAGACCAGGTCGTGGTTCACACCGAGGATACGTGCAACACTTCGCGTGCTTGCGCTTGGATTGTCCTCAAATCGCCGTAGGATTTCTTCTTCCATGTCAGGAGTGCGCACGTTTCTCTCCCGACCAGTGTCATGCATGTTTGCATGGAATGTTCCAGTTTCTCGCAGTCGCCGATGCAAATGCGCAAACGTTTGGTGGTTTGGCACACGTCTGTTTGGGAAGCGCTGTCGGTACAACCTCACAACAGCTCTTCCGTTTCCATTGGCAGCCCCATACACCATATGCATGTCAGCCATCTCAGCAGTCATGAAGCGCTCCATGTTACGCGTACTACGTTCGATTTAAGAATGCTCGCGGCAAGCACGAGTCTAGCCCACTTCACCTTTTAGCCAATTGCAGCGGCGCCCTCTCGCGCCGAATGGTGACGTCAGCGGACATACACTTATAGACGAAAAGGGTTTGTCTTGGTGTTGCCTATCCCCCATTACAATTTGTACAGAAAGTTTTCAAACACCCTGTATATATATTCGGACTATAGTGGATTTAATTTTCCCAGAAGAGTTCCTTGTTCCATGCACGGTCTGTGTTTAACATATAAGTTTCTCAGGAGACCATTCTGAGTTTGTGTGTATATATTAGTTTATATATATGTATATATATATATATATATATATATATATATATATATATATATATATAGAGAGAGAGAGAGAGAGAGAGAGGAGAGAGAGAGAGCACTGTTATAGTGTTATATGTATAGAATGGTGAGTATTGCTCAGTACTTACAAGCTCATACGCCAGAATGGACAAGAAAGCAGAAATAGAGTCTGTACGGCTTTTTAGGAAATTTGTTTATCTCAGTGAATCTGATGGTTGTTGTTTGTTGTCTTCCTTCTCGAAAAAGCTGACCTCATTTTCAATGAGAGAAACTCAATTCAAAAGACTGTAAAGACATTTTGTTTTCAAGTAATATTTGATTTTCTACGGTCAAATTGCTTAGCCGTCATTAAACCCAGTAATTGGCCACCAAACAGTCCAGATTTGAATCCTGTTAATTATTTGGTAAGGGGAAACACGCAGAGATGGTGTACGCGGAACTAGAATTACCAGTGTGCAGGAACTGAAGGAGAGGACAACAACATGCTGGGCACAGCTAATTCAACGTTTAATCCAAGTTACAGTTTTTCACTGGAGAAAGAGGCTACAAGCTGTTGTTTAAATTTTCAAGGTGGATGTATTGAACTTTATCATGACCAGTAACTTCCCTCAACACATTGGAACCAAAAAAGGAATGGTAGCAAACTTTTTGCATGAACTTTAGAGTCTTAATAGCTCTCATTTCTTTGCTAATATTTTTAAAATATTAGCAAATTGAATTGTCTAGTTTGCGTTAACCTATATAAGTTTTCAAAGTTTTCACCACAAAGATATAAGCAACGAATAATTGGCTAAGTTCTTTAAAGAGAGAGAGAGAGAGAGAGAGAGAGAGAGAGAGAGAGAGAGAGAGAGAGAGAGAGAGAGAGAGGCATTTCAACGCACGTATAGAATGTAATAGATCGTAACCGAATTAGAGTAGAGAAAAATTAAAGAAGGAACTGAGATTGACGTACCCCCTTCGGTCGAACAGACCAGGACCATCTTGTCTCCCTCGACGAAAGGTCCCGCGAAGCCATTGCGAGTAATTTGCCCTTTCTCGTCCTCGATTCTCATCTGGCGCACACGTTCTGGAAAGAAAAACACAAATTTTTTACTGTTCGCTCATCGCCAACCGATTAGAGAAAGCATTGTGTGTTCGCCAAGAATAAATCCGAGGATCGACCAGAAGAATGTTCGCACGCAATATTCGTTTTTCGACCCCAACTTCTGGCGTCTCTGTTGCCTCGAAAAGCGTGAATAATATTTTAATGCTCTGTCTACAACGAAGCGTATAGTGTGAATCGTTGCGGAAATAAAACCAAAATGAAATAGCAAATGCAATTAAAAGAAAATGTTTTTAAAATTAAGAAAGCAAAATACGACTTCAGTTTGGAGAACTTACCCCCTACTTTGGTTACCAGAATACTGTAATTAAAAAAATAAATAAATAATAATAATAAATATATAAAAACAAAATAAAAATGAATATATAAAAAGACAAAAGGGGGGTAAAAGTTATAATAAAATAGACTTAAGTTATTGATAGTGAGTGACAAAAGTTTTCGAACAATTCCATGAGTTTATTAGGAACAATTTGATCTAAACCTACTTCACTTTAATGTCAATAATTTCAATGTATCCTTCATTCATTCACACCATTCGTTAAACAGAAACATTCAGGTAAGCACTGAGCAGGTAACATTCGGAACCAATATTTTCCCACATGGAGTGGGTTAGGCGTGAACTCCGGAGAAAGTCATATGAGCCTTGGCAATCATCGAGTGGCCGGAAGAACTCCAATCTCAGCGACGATGAGAGTCGAATTCAGGCTTTGGCAACTCCAAGCCCCAATCTCCAATCAACCGAACGACTTTAGCTCAACTGATAAACAAACTGAATATAAGAAGACTCGTAATTAAACAAGAATCCTCTAATTTTAACAAAAGCAAAATGGCCTCTTTTAATAAATTCACGAATTGTTACATTTTAAAGAAAAATCTTTCGCAAAGAAATTTGTTTCATTAATTAATTATCAGTCCTATAAAAGGACTACAATTTCTATAAGGATTAAAATAATGAAATATTATATAAATATAATAATTAAATTGAAACATTCACGTAACACTATCAAAGGAATTTACATATTTAACACGATTAAAACATTTAAAAATCATAATTATAATATAAATTCAATAATATATAAATTATATATACACGTGTTTAATTGTGAAATTCATCCCATACACTGTAAAGTGAATATGAAGTGTTCTGAGTTTCTGACTAAAGAATTAAAGTTTTTACGTTGTGCAAAAAATTAATGACTTTCATGTAAATGAATTTAATTTATTTTAAAATTTAATTTTCAGTTTTAAATGTATTTCTCTTTGCTTTATCTCTAATAATTTTAATGTAATTTTAGTATGTATATGTATATAGTATATATAGTATATAGTATATAGTGTATAGTATATAGTATATATAGTATAGTATATATAGTATATACTAGGGGCACTCAATACAATTTGCCCCACCCTTTTTTTCTCAGCTAAATAATAGGCCATGGGGCTGAAAAGTCTTTGGGCCGTAAGTTTGAACTTTCTGCGCTTCACATAACCGGATTTTTCCAGTTTGAACCTCCCCTCCTTGTATAAAACCGCTTTTAAACGCCCTTGTATAAAACCGATGGTTAACGCAGTTTCGAAAATGGGGGCTGACAGTGCTGTGCGTTAGGGCGGAGTGAAAAACTCATTTTTCGAATTTTCAAATTGGCTAGTGTGGAAAATGTGTGGAGTAGTGAGGAAATAAGCTGGTATAAATTTAAAATCATAACATTAATATCTTCAGGTGCTACAATGACCTTCAATATTGAAAAAAATTGAAAAAAGCAGATTTTAACCAATAATTACAGAAGAGTCCACGATGCACAATAGACAAGAATTTATTCACACTTGTATAAAAATAGCTCAGTCAACCTTTAAAAAAAGTTTCTATTTCTAAAAACAGTTTTCTATAGTCAGCTCACTCAGCTGTCACGTGAGTACCTCGGTTCAGTGTAGCTGTCGCTCTCGTAGCAGGTGGGTGTTCTGTTGTTGGCGTTACTCATATAGTCTAAACTATATTTCTTATATATTTTGCATTTCTGTATTGTGTTGCCCTAAGTTTGCCATGTACTATTAACTGAAATTAACGTATAATTGATATTAGCTCTTTCTTTTTCAGATTTGTATACTTTCAAAATGTCTCGAGTTTGTGCAAAATCAACCAGGGCCTCAACTGAGTGCCCCATGTTTGGTATGGGGGAAGATTTGTGGCACAGGAATCTTCCTACATACGAAGGAGTTTTTAAATATTACTTGTTTGTAAGAAACGATTTGAAACAGAATACTAATAAAGATCCTTCAATATCTCAAATATTAGAACAAGTTGTTGATAAATTGAAAACAATTTGGGAAAGTGCTTCCGTCCCAATTCTGTCAGACAGGCGAATTGAAACAATGTTCAGAAGCTACCACGAAAAGTATCGTGTCATTATGAAGCCATACCAAAGCAGAAAAAATTCTGAAGCTTACAAAGCAAAGATTGATATGTTCAAAAAAGAAGCACACACGAAACTTTTTGACATTGCAGCGTGCAAGTGCAAAGTACTAACACAATGTTCTTGTCCCAAAGAAAAAACGGTTCCAAAGGAAGAAGTGACGTTCCTCTTAGATCAAAGGAGTGAAAGAAAACTGTTTATTGATAGAGTAGATATTACACTCTCAAAGAAAAAAGCATCTACGTTGCTAAGAAAGCAAAAAGAAGCTGTGAGGCTCACCAAAGAATCTTCACAGGAGAAATTGCAGGATACAAATGTTGAATTATCATCATCGACATCAAATAGTGAAAGTGAATCTGCCGAAATATCAGACGATACATTTCCAGAGCCAGTTAGCTCGAAGAGAAAGCTCGAACAACCTGAAGAACAATTATTCAAGAAAAGGAAAACTACAAATCTACCTTCAGTGGCTACTGCTTGTGACAGGACTGCAGTTTCAGATCGAGCTGCAGCATTCATTGTTAGTTCAGTATTGCAAGATATTGGAGAAGTTTCTATTGACAATATATCTGAAGTAGTGGATAGGAGTAAAATCAGAAGAGAAAGACAAAAGAAGAGATCAGAAATTATGAAAGATCAAAATCAGGTCCCAATCAGAGGAATCTATTTTGATGGTCGAAAAGATTCTACACTCTTCCAAGAAAAAAAGAGTCCAAAGTATATCAGAAGAAGGTAACAGAACATATCACTTTAGTGAGAGAACCTGGTTCAGATTATTTGGGCCATTATTCTGTGAATTCTGGATCAGCTGAAGAAATATGTAAAGGAATGTTTGAGTATATTGGAAATATACACATGAACCTGGAAAACCTTGTTGCCATTGGATGCGATGGTGCAGCAGTCACACTGGAGAAAAGGGAGGCGTTATAAGGCTTATAGAATTGAAGCTGAAGAAGCCAGTTCAACATTTAGTGTGCCAGCTCCATGCCAATGAATTGCCATTACGCCATTTAGTTGCAAAGCTGGATGGAAAAACATCTGGCCCCCGCGGATTCACCGGTCCTATTGGCAGGGAATTAGAGAACTGTGAGAGTCTTCCTATTGTCGAGTTTGAAAGGATTGATGCTGAGGAACCAACTGTAGACTGTGAAGATCTTAGCACCGACCAAAAATATCTAATTGATATTCATCAGGCCATAACAAAGGGATATTGCTCTCCAGATGTTGCTCATCGTAGTCCAGGCAAAATGCACATTCACGATGGCTGACTACAGCAAATCGTTTGCTTCGTCTATACGTTTCAACTGTAAGTCCATCTGAGAACCTCATGAACATTGCTTCTTTTATAATGAAGGTCTACATCCCAATGTGGTTTTCTATTAAGCAAAGTACGTCTTTTGTCAATGGCTCAAAACATGTTTTCAAAACTATTGAACTAACAAGAACACTGAATGACGAAGTAAAGGATATTGTAAACCCTGTCATACAAAGATATGCATTTTTTGCAAATCCAGAAAATATTCTAGCATCAATGATTCATGATGACCGCAGCGCCATAAGAGAATTAGCGTGGAGGCGAATAAAGAAAGCAAGGCAAACAAACAAGGAAAAAGTTGTGAGGCGTTTCACAGTACCTGTTATTCAATTTGAAGCTACTGATTTACTGATTTAATTAATTGGCAAAAATGCATTGTCACTGAACCACCTGTGACAAGACACCTGACAGAAAATGAGATTGAAGAATTCATATAAAACAAGAGTACCCCTCCATTCGAGAAATTCCCTTGTCATACACAAGTAGTAGAAAAAATGGTAAAATTAGTGACTGAAGCATCATCAAAAGTATTTGGATTGAACGCGCGAGATGGCTTCATAAGATCAACACTTCAGTCACGTAAAAAAATGCCATCATTCGAAAGTAAAGCTGAATATAAAGTTTAAATAAAACGTTAATAGAAAAAAACATGCGCAAGGATGGGTGGTTGGGAGGGCATGGGTGGAGCTCGACACGCAGCCACCTCCTCGTGGTGAGTTCTGGATTATTTAGATCATTAATCAAAAGAACATTGATCTAAATAAACTAAGAGCTGCGTAATTCAGTAACTATTTTGGTAATTGGAACACTTAATATATAATAATAACATGTAAGTTTCAGTTATTGTACTAATGCAGAATATAAGAAAATCATTATATTTCACTTTTTTCGACGGCTTTGTGGCACCTGAAGATATAATTTCGCAGGACTAATATTTATGCACAGTCATTATCTATAGCACCCACATATTTTCCGCACTAGCCATATTTGAATTTCGAAAACAAGTTTAAAAAACTCATTTTCGATCCGCCCTAATGTGCGTCGTAGACAGAGAGCTGTTATCGAGTTCTTAACCACAGAGAAGGAAACAGTTGGAAATATTCACAAACGTCTACAAAACGTTTACGGAGATGCTGTTGTTGATCGAAGCACAGTTGGACGCTTGTCTAAACGTGTGAGATGATCGGAGAGAGGGAGAGCCAGCCTCGATGATGAGCCACGCAGCGGTCGCCCGGCATCGGCTGTGACATCTCACACTGTGCAACGTGCTAACAGCATCATTCGTTCAAATCAATGCGTCACATACAAGGAGCTATTACTGGAGCTAGGAATTAGTAAATGAAGTGTGAATACGTTAATTCAGCAACTGAGATACTCAAAAGTGTGTTCACGGTTTGTTCCTCGCCAACTGACTGAAGATCACAAAGCCCAAAGAAAAGAAATTGCTTCTAAGTCGTTGGTTCGATACGAGATAGAAGGGGATGATTTCCTTTCACGAATTGTGACTGGGGATGAGACTTGGGTACACCATTTTGAACCTGAAACAAAACGCCAATCAATGGAGTGGCACCACGCAGACTCCCCACGCAAGAAAAAGTTCAAAATGGCTCCCTCTGCAGAAAAGGTTATGGCCACCATCTTCGGGGACATGAAAGGGGTGATTCTGGTGGACATTATGAAGAAAGGACAAACAATCAACTCAGAGGCATATATTGCTACCCTACAGAGACTCCAGAGACGTATAAAGCGAGTTCCACCGGAGAGAAAACTGGAAGACGTCCTTCTTTTGCACGATAACGCAACACCACATAACAATTTGCAAACAAGAGAGGCCATCACAAAAATGCGCTTGACTGTGTTACTCCACCCTCCATACAGCCCGGATCTGTCACCTTCAGACTTCCATTTGTTTGGGCCAATGAAGGATGCTATTCGTGGAAGAAAGTTTCAGAGTGACGATGAGGTTGTTGAGGAGCTTAAGAGATGGCTCGAGCGGAACCCAGCGTACTTTTACCAGCAAGCAATAAAGGCCCTTGTTTCGAGGTGGAGGAAAGCCATAGAAAAGGATGGAGACTATGTAGAAAAATAAAAACTTGTAGAAAAGGTATGTAACTACTTGTGTAAAAAATTTCTGGAACTTGCAAGGAAACTTGGAAAGAAAAAAAAAGGTGGGGCAAAATATTGAGTGGCCTTCGTATATATATATATATATATATATATATATATATATATATATATATATATTCCTGAAGTAAAGAGGTTAATTAAAGAGTTAAAGACTGGTTCTGCGTCAGAGGTAGATGACCTATCGAATGAGCACTTAAAATATGCCAATGACGTGGTATGTCTGCATATATCATTGCTCTTATCAGCCATGCTTGCTCATAGCTATATCCCTGCAGAGTTCATGAGGGTATATATCTTGCCCCTGGTCAAAGATAAGTATGGAGACATTCTGTCCGGCTATAATTACATGCCTATTGCTGTCGCTTCTTGCTTCTCGAAACTACTAGAAAAACTCTTGTTACTCCGATTAAATGATTACATATGGACATCTCCTAATCAATTTGGTTTTAAAAGGTCCCACTCAACTGACCTGTGTATCTATGTACTTAAATAAATAATATCTAAATACACTGACAGTAATTCAACTCTTTATAGCTGTTTCCTAGATGTAAGTAAGGCATATGATAGAATGAACCACAATATTTTATTTGAAAAACTAGAAGACAGGAAGGTTCCCATGTACATATTAAACTTATTGAAAGTTTGGTATTCCCACCAATCTTTTACTGTTAGGTGGGGTAATGTACTATCCGAATGTTTCGGCTCCTCTTGCCGGGTGAGACAAGGCTCCTTGCTCTCTCCTATCCTGTTTAATGTGTATATTGACGCATTAATTGTTTCACTTAATGAGACAATAGTGAGATGTTGTATAGATAACACAAGGATAAATAACTTAGTTTATACCGATGATATGGTGTTAATAAGTCTCTCTGTTAAAGGTCTGGATCAGCTACTAAATGTCTGTGAAGTGTATTCGCAGAAACATGATATTCTTTTTAATGTTACAAAAACTAAGGTTATGCAATTCCATCCTAAAAGCTCTAATCTGCCAGCTGATATTAGGTTTCAAATGAGAGGTGAAGTAATTGAGGAAGCACAAGCGTTTAAATATTCGGGTCAAACTAAAACCAGTTCCTTGAGTGATGACTCAGATATGAGAAAACAATCTCGAAGCCTTTGTGCTAAAGCAATATGACTATAAGGAACTTCCGGTTCTGTACAAGTGAAGCTAAAGACACTCTCTTTCGTACTTTCTGCAGTAATATATACGGACAGCAACTCTGGGTGAATTATAAAAAAGGTTCTGGCAGAACCCTGAACTTACTGTACAACAGGTCTTTTAGACCATTACATAAATTACCCCCGAGATGCTCAGCTTCGCAAATGTTTGCTACCCGCAATGTCCCGAGCTTCCCTGAGGTAACAAGACGTGTTCAATAGAGTCTAATGCAAATAATTAAAAAAATCAACTAACCCGATTATCCAAGTTATTCATGAGTCCTGCCGTTTGTCCTCTAAGCTATGGAATTCTTGGAACGAAAACGTCTGTCTGTAGCTCCACTTAACTACGACATTACTGTATTATTTCTAATCAATTGTATATATTTATATACGTAGTATGTGAACTGTCATTGTAATAATAATATTTGTCATATGGACTATAGTCTGCTAATAAACCTTTTCATTTTCATTCATTTTCATTTCATTTTCATTAGGATGGCCCAAAAATAAGATAGTCAGAAATGTTTATTTCCATAAGTTTCTCTTTGTTACATATAAAAAACTAATGAAGCTTGTAAAAAATTAGGCATATTGGAGAATATCTAAAGGTCGCTCACTTTTGCTACATTTTTAGTGCTTGAAACAAAACTGTAAAAAATTAACTTTTTCTTTTTCATAATCCCTTATTAAGTTATTTGTATAATAGCAATGAAATGAAAAACAATAATAACAACACTTGTATTACATCGGATAATACAGAGGAACTTCAGTCTCGTTCATGAGATATAAAACATCTCAAACAACCTGTTTCTTGACGTTTAGTACCGCCTTCGTTGAAACCGGCAAGGTTTTGCGGTGACTGCTGATGAGCCTCAACAAGTATTGTTTCTGAGTCTCGTCTTTCGTCAGTGCGGCGTTGTATGATGTGATAAGAGAAACAGCACGTTCAGAACTATCATTGACGACCTTGAAGAGTTTGACTTTGGTCTTCAATGCCTGATACATTGGGTCCGTTGGCCAGAGGGCTGGTGGCATCCACCCGCTTGGGAGCTTTAGGGTTCGGAGGAAGTGAGAAGTTGCCGACCATGGCTGTTTTAGTCTTCTCTTTAACGCGATCGTCGAAAAGGGCGAGGGGCGCGAGGTGTTCAGGAAAGTACCATAAGTGGCGGCACAACGCCTTGACGGAACGCACAGGGTACTCGTGCAGGAGGGCTAGTAGGTTAATGTCATTGAAGGGTGCTTTTTCTGGGACTGGGGGCCTCATGCCACTAGCGGCGTAAACGAGAGAGACAAAAAGACAAATATTTCTTATGCCAGCCCTCTCATGCGTCGTTAGCTTTGTCTGGTCTCTCAATAGAAGGATCTTTAGTGAGTAGATGGCCTTGGCCATCCACCGCGCGTGCTGCTGTGCACTGCGCCGGGTGCGCGGAAGCATGGTCTTTTGTTGGAGGATCCCCCGAAGAAAACGTGACAGAACTGAAGCAGTTCTCTCTCTCTCTCTCTCTCTCTCTCTCTCTCTCTCTATATATATTATATATATATATATATATATATATGTGAAACCGGAACTAAAATTTCTCTAGTTTCGCATTCAAGAAACTTACACCTCTTTTAAGAAAATTACAAAGTACAATAAGAAACTAAATAATTGGAGTTATTTTTACAACTCTTCTCTGTTCAACGATGATGCGATTAGTAATGATATTTTGATTGCTATTATCCCTTAAATATCTTTAAAAAACTTCGAACATTCGAATAATTCTAAAATATTTTCTAACGATCATTTTATTTAAAACTAAAATTTATTATTGAAATTATAGAGGCTTCACCTAACTTAAAGATGAAATTACTATTTGTACAAATACAAGCAAACATAAAATCCCATGTAAACATAGAATTTTGGTTCAACAATTACTCGACTTAAACAGCGGCAATATATATATATATTATATACTATACTACTACTATACTATATACTGTGTGTATATATATATTATTATATATATATATTATATATATATATATATATATATATATATATATATATATACAGGGTGTCCGAGAATTATCTGTACAAGTTTTGGCTGTTATTAAAGTCAACCATGAAGTGTAGAAATTCCAGTTTGTCCCATTTTACAGAGAATCTCATTAAGTTTTTTCTGATACCAAGTTTTGACAAGTTTTTTAGAAATTCCAGTGTGTCCGAAAAGTATCTGTACAATTTCATCTTTTAATAAAATTCTTGATAACACACGTAAAATTCTTAAACAAGATTATTTAGAATCTGTATTTTCAAAAGTTTCTTTTATTAAAGTAACGTTGTTACAAACATTCGATATGTGCACCATCAGTGATTCACAAAACATCCAATCGATAATCCAAATGTTGCCATGTACGCTGCAGCATATCCACATCAATTCGCTCAATAGCAGCTGTGATTCTTGCTTTTAAATCATCAATGTTTGTCACCCGCGTACAAAAAAGAAAAAACTTGTCAAAATTTGTTATCAGAAAAAACTTAATGAGTTTCTCTGTAAAATGGGACAACACTGGAATTTCTACACTTCATGGTTGACTTTTAATAACAGCCAAAACGTGTACAGATAATTCTCGGACACCCGGTATATATATATATATATTAGTGATGTAGCGGATGTCATTTTTTTCACATCCGCGGATGCGGATGCGGATGCGGATGTCTACATTTTCGTTATTTTTTAGGATATATTCGAGATTTGTTGCGTTTAACGTATATAATAAGTTTTATATAGAGAGAGCTGTAGCTATAATGTAGTATAATTGATTAATTGTACAATAATTGCTGTACTTTTCTCTCAACATATAAAATAATATCAAGCATCTAACTAATATAGAAATCAATTAGTGAATTCGTCTGCAAATAAATTCGTTATATTTTGTCGAGTTTCAGCCACAATTAGAAACCATAATTGTGTTACCAGGATGCGGGACGTGAACCCAACTCAAATGCACCTCACCGACCTCTTTCCCCAACCTCCACCCTTATAGAAAGAGATCTTTAATTAGCTTGATAACTATTTATATTAAGTTTAAAGTTTTATTAGGCCTATTTATAAATGAGTAATTAAAATAAAGTAAACTAAGATGTTCATCGTTTAATATTCAAACTTAATTATAGGAAGGTTATGCTTAAGGAACATTAATTTTTCTGCCTTTTCTGCTGCCAGTCTGTTTCTCTTTTCATCATATATTAATCCAGCACTGCTAAATAATCTCTCGCTTGGTACGTTTGTTGGAGGACAGGCTAAATGTTTCCTTGCAAGTTTACTCAAGTATGGATAGATATTCTGCGTATTTTTCCACCAACTAATAGGATTGTCACATGCAGCCAGGCGTTTTTCTTGGTGATAGCTCTCGATCATTTTTACTACAGCTTTTGACATCGCGTAGGTCTCGTCATTGCTGCTTGACTCAAGAAACTGAGAGAGAGATTCTGTGATAGATTTGCTCGTTGAAGGTGTTGGTTCTGTCACTGAAACTTTTATTCTTTTGGTGGGTGGCGAAGCGACAGATTCAAAAGATTGAAGCTCTTCAACTGCTTTGCCAAGTGATGATTTAACTCGTTCTAATGTACTAGGTGAAAATAACTTAGCTTTGTAACGTGGATCTAAGTAGGTTGCAAGAGAGTAACTTCATACAAGAACAGCCTCTCGTCTTGTCGCTTGCATCACTTTTGCGCACAATGAACTAGTTCTATTAATATAGTAGAATTTGATAATTTCCGCTTATTAATGACGTTTTATCTCAACGGTCCACATCCGCACGACATCCGCAGTCCAAAGTGCGGATGCGGATGCGAGAAAATGTGCGGATGTTCCGCGGATGCGGATGCGGATGTGACCTACATCACTAATATATATATATATATATATATATATATATATATATATATATATATATATATATAATTATTAAGTTTGGGTTCGTACATTATGAAACTTTCCTCGGGTGAAAACACGACAGTGTTTAGCTACCACCTATACGGGTCTTATGGTTCGCGAGGGCAAAGAAACCCTTACATCAGAGAAAGATGCATTCCACCATTCGCCGCAGGGGGACACGCCCTTCAGCTCCGGACAAAGCTGTGGGTGTACTCTATATACTGTATGTATGTATGTAATTCAAGTTAGACTAAAGCTCCTGTTTTCTTTTACCTCCTCGTCGTTCTAATTTTTTCAGGTGTTTCGGATATGCATTAACAATAATCTTGACCCGGAAAATATAGTAACTAATTATAGTATGTATGGCATGCAAGGTGTAACAGGAACTCACCTATTATACACAGTAACTGTTTGGCGATACGCACACTACGAAAAACACGAAAGAACTGAAGCAATGGGGACAGCTGACGGAGTTGGGTGGGTAGAGGCGAACCGTTCCACGAGAGTAAACAAATTTAGGGTGGCCCACTTTTCAATTTTTTTTTAAAAGTATGGTTATCGTAGTTTTTCCCATTATGTGGCACTATACTAGCACATTGGTACCATTTTTACAAAAATTGATCAATATTTAGGGGTCTCGCATCGACCTTGAAATTACGAGTTTTTTTTTAAAATGCGTACTTTTTAACTTTTTACTGAATCAAGATAAATCATTAAGTAGGGATGTTTTCTGAATCCTCTTGATGAGAGAAGTCGTTTGGTGTGCCTTCCAATGTCATACGACTAACGGTTTAAAAGTTGTGCCTGTATACAGGTAATACCAATGTGCTAGTATAGTGCCAAATAATGGGAAAAACCACGATCACCTATACTTTTCAAAAAAATCAGCAAATAGCAGACAAATAGGAAGAAAGAAACAATAACTTAAACAATCACTTTTGCATTGTATTGACCACTATCACACGTCACTGGCTGCAACGTTGTCCCTCTGTGCTATGTCATCGTGGCGAGTGATGACTTCTTGAAGTCGCCGAGCTCTTTCCGGTTCTTTTCCACCACTTGCAGAAGATCCTGCAGCTGTGCCTCGTCCTTTGTGACCGTGTTCGCATAGTCTTGTATCAGTTGGACTCCTCTTTCAGCGACGTCATTGGTGACCTGGAGATTAGAGATCACATCCTTCAGACGACAAAAGTCCTCGTTCTCGTCCCACTTATCAGTTGGCAGGGTGAGCCACGAAGACCCATACATCTTCAGACCTGCAAATAAGAACCAGGAGGACTCGTCGATCAGGTTGGGGAGTAGCGTCATCTCGTCGACTGAGACGTTCTCGTATGTGAAGTCTTTGGGTACAGGGAAGTGGGACAGCTTCTCTGCCATCTGTTGCTTCACAGTGCCATCCACCTTGTTGCTGCATAGAGCGAAGATGACGGTCTGAGGCCTCAGATACCAGAAGTGCCGCCTCATCACTGCCAGTGACGCTTCTGCCACCTCAATGTCTTCTTTCTTGTCCTTGTCGGACAGCAGTCGATTCTTCTTTATATCTTCGACAGCGTCAGATGCTCCGATATCCCACAGCTTGTCCACACTGTCCGAAAACTTCTGCCGTTTTCCTCCGGCGTCAGTTTCTCGTTTTCTGCTCTTTTGGAGTAAGTGCCACTCTTTCCACAATGCCTCTAGCTTCCGTTCGCAGTTGAGCTTTGTGATTGTTTTAATGCGGGCGATGTTCCAAAACTTTAAGACGTTGTTTACGGTTTCTTTGAATGCGTCTTTCCTGTTAGCAGTGTACTGGATAACACTGAAGAAGTATTGCAAAACCTGCCGTGTTGTTGGCAATTTGCTACCACTGATGGAGGACGACGGTTGGCCAACTAAAAAAACTTCCGAGGCCGATCTTAGAGAAGGTAGCGATGTTATTTTCGCCTTTCCTTTTGATGACTCTCTATTTGTAGCTTCAAGAGTTCTTCCAGTTATGGTTGCCATCGATTTGTCCATGACAAAGGATGAGGAACTCAGACAGAATTTCAAAATGTTATGATCTGCAAAAAAAGAAATAGGTTAGGTACCTGGCACAGGCATAGTGCATTTTCTAATTACCTACATACATTATACATTCCGCCCGGGTATGGTGACTCATTTTTTTGAAAAGTATAGGTGATCGTGGTTTTTCCCATTATTTGGCACTATACTAGCACATTGGTATTACCTGTATACAGGCACAACCTTTAAACCGTTAGTCGTATGACATTGGCAGGCACACCAAACGACTTCTCTCATTAAGAGGAATCAGAAAACATACCTACTTAATGATTTATCTTGATTCAGTAAAAGTTAAAAAGTACGCATTTAAAAAAAAAAAACTAGTAATTTCAAGGTCGATGCGAGACCCCTAAATATTGATCAATTTTTGTAAAAATGGTACCAATGTGCTAGTATAGTGCCAAATAATGGGAAAAACTACGATCACCTATACTTTTCAAAAAAAATTGAAAAGTGGGCCACCCCAGACTAAACATGTTTATTCGTTTAAGCATGTTTTCGCTAGAGTCCACGCGTTCTAATAGGCGCACTAATTTAATCAACAACTCAAGAAGTAGAGTATTTTTAATTAATGACAATAAATGCAAAACGTAGCACAAACAAACCTATTTATATATGTAATAATTTACAACACTAGCACCTATCCTCTACACAACAGCGAGATTTCAGGGCTATACCAAAAAGTAGCAAAAAGTGAGCGACCTCTAAATATACTCCTCTCTGCGTATTTTTGGCATGCAGAGTTCTTTAGTGAAATGAAACAGAAATAACCATGTGGAGCGATATATATCTGATATTTATTTTTACCTTATGTTTTTGGGCCACCCTAATAAGTAAAATAAATAAATAAATATATAAATATATATATATATATATATATAGCATAAAGATAACTCACTCATGGATTGTCCTAAGCCAACTAGCCAGTCTTAGAAATAGGGAAAGGGTACAGTGACGAACCCGCTGCAGGTAATGTATTTGGTTCGCCCAGTTCTCTTCATTAACTTCAACTGGACAAAAGTTGTTAAACGGATCAACCAACAAACTAATAATGTAATGATGGGGTTGTTTAATCTCCTTCGCAACATCTAACATGATGGAGGGGACCTGCATTTTTACGTGGGATCCGAACCATGGGTCGCTACATAATCTGGACGCAGAGGACGACGGCTCCCCATCAAACTACTATCCGACGTAATGTCAGTTAACTTCGCTGACAAACGGGAAGTGGTGTTACGACACTGGCCACAACATAGCCCAACCAACCAACCAGTTAAAGAAGAAGAAAGAGTTTCTTAACTCCTGGTTTGGGGGATATTTCTATTTCGAAAAATAATAAATGTGTATTGAATGAGTTTTATAATTTATTTTACTTTAATTTACGTCCTTCGCACTCATTTCAACTATTTCACACTCATTTCTAAATTCTATTTAAGAGCATTGGTCGAATGGCCGCCATTTTGAACGAAAGAAATTTCTGAATGACGATAGTTTAACTATTTAACAAATTTATTTCACTGAAACAGGTGTAATGACGGGAAGAAAAGCGAGTGTGAGACATTCTCTTACAATGTCTCGCAGGAAGAGACACTTAAAACTAATTCTAAACAATTTAATTTCACAAAACTACATTCTAAGCAGAACGCACAAATACTTGTTAAAAACCCAGTGAAAGAACTGAAGTACCTTAAAGCAGAGTTAATATATATAGTGTAGGGGATTACGCTTGTAAAAGTGCCTGCGCTTCAAACTCCCACTGAGTAGCCAAATAGGTATATACATTTTTAAAATGAGGGTGAATCAGACAAATTTTATTAAGTAATTTCAATGTGCAAAATTTGTTTTTATAAAATTACGTATTTAATTTATAACTTCTTAATTAATTAATATTCTTAAAAATTGCAATATTATAATCATGCACCTCGGACGGAGGATATTTTTGCACTCAATCAAAGATGCTGGGGGTTGATGACGTAATGATTCAACTTTAAACAAGAAATTAATGGCGTCTCATATTCAAAGCATTCGAAGTTACTTAAAGTTGCATATTGTAAATAAATGCAAAATGCCTTTAAAGTGTGCCGCGGTACTTTGTAACAATGTAGAAACTTCCACAAAATGTTAAAGTTTTTATTAATTTCCTTAAAACCGAAGATCTTTTTAATATCTGGGCGTCTAATTGTGGAAGAGTGGACCTAAAATTTAACCCAAACATAAAGCGGATAATGATATGTGATAAGCATTTCAATGAGACAGATTTTTCGCTGTTCACTAACAAAAGAAAACGCCTAAGACCTACAGCAGCACTCAGAAAATTAATAATAAAGACATCAAGTAGGCCTAGGCTTATTTGCCCTCGATCTGAATTTGTTGGAATTGCTACAGCCAGTGCTCCTTCTACTGGTTCAGACATTGTAATTGAGATAACTGAACCTACACCATTAGGTAAGTAAAGCAGTTTAATTTTTTTTCCTGGCCATTAAGTCTGATTAGTCTATGCCTTGGCTAGTCTAAAGATGAATAACAATTGCCAGTCTAAACGGCCACAGACCGTAACAGCCACACTCATATCATAATCCATAAGAATGGTAAGAACAACAAAAAGCCACTGGGGGCTATCAAGGTTGTTCATATCACAAACCAAATTTATCTCATTCATTCCTGAAGGCGTCAAAATCCAATAATATTGACTTGACTTAATCTTACCTAACTTGATTAAGAACATAAGAATGACAGGAGCAACAAAAATCCACCCTGGACTTTTAAGGTTGTCCATGTGGTTAGGCCTAATGTCACCAATTTAAAACAACTTTGTGGCCGTTTTGCTTGTTAGCACTATCGAATAAAACGTTTTTTAGCTAAGGATTTCTGTATGTTTTTGTTTTTCTATTTTTTTAAGGATTAATTTATGTAGGAATGTTCCAAAAATAAAAATATGGATGAATCTGAACATATGCTTAACAATATCTTATTTCCTAGAGTTACATTCCTGAAAATCTATTAGCATTCAACCCAGAGACCTGAAATTATGAGAAAGCCCTATGTACAGTAGATAAGTACTGTACTTATTTCTCTTAGGTAGGGTAGGGTTGCAGGACGTCCCGTATTTTACGGGACAGTCCTGCATTTGATCAAAAATCCCGCGTCGAAATCCCGCGTTTAAAATGTCCCGCAAAAAACATTTTTTAAGCAAATTTTTTAGGGATGAATTGATTCAGAATTTCAATATTATGTATAATAATTTCAATTTATTCACGATGTTTAATTGTTAAAAATTATTGTAATAAAATCTGTCTAATTTTGTTTGTTGTAACCGTTCAAGAAATCTAGTTTCAATTTGAAAAAAAATTTGGTCTTAAAAAAAAAACTCAGAAAATTTTTTGTCCTGCATAAGCATTTGAAAAATCTGGCAACCCTAAGGTATGGTAAAACCTCTACTGATCAACCCTTTAAGGATTTACTTTCATTTGCATGCCCATAACTGCACATTCAGTTATATAATAATATATATATATATATATATATATATATATATATATATACACTAGGGTGTCCCGTTAAACCCAAAGTTGGTCGGGTACATAACTGCACATTCAATTATATATATATATATATACACACACAAGGGTGTCCCGTTAAACCCAAAGTTGGTCGGGTACAGCATTAACCGATATAATATCGTGAAGTGGGTTACTACGAATGCCCACACAAATTTTTAAAGTCCTCTCTAAAAAATTCATGCATCCCCAGCGGTTTACATTTTACATCCCCGATTTAGACCAAAAAATTGGCATTTTTTGGCATTTTCTAGTAAAATATACTATTTTAATTAAAAGTAAAACACATTTACCACTCTATATGCATTTCTGGTAATATATACTAGCTTTATAAATGTCATTGCTAAATGTGGGCCCCACAGGGCCAAATTTAGTCCCCTTATTTCATATTTTTAGCGATTTTTACTAATTAATCTAACTTTTTTTCAGGAATTTCTAAATCTAGGTACCATAATACCTATTTAAATTGATAAAATGGCTCTAAGCTAACCATTAACTAGAAGCAAAACAGAAATTCCCTTTCTAGGTCAACCTATAGCCTCCATAACGACTACAGTTGTTCCAACCAACACAGCAAGTACTCAAATATTTCCATCATATTAAAGCTTGCAATCCTCATTATAATCAATCCCTTGTTAAAGGAAAACTTGTAAGTCATGAAGCTGGCATGGTAATAGACCATGTGTTCTCCTTTTGGAATAAATGCAATTTACCTACTAGTAGCAGACAATATGCCGTTAAAAAACTTCTTAAGTTGCACCAGGAATAGTATGTTCTAACTAAACATAAATATAGAAAAACTGAAGAGCACCTAAGTTCAGTAAACAAATTTTATGTAAAACTTGAAACAATATTTGATGTCGCTCACTCATTTCCTGAAAAAGTTCTTTCAGAAAAGCTAGGGAAAGCTGAAGTTGAGGAAGATCTGGAGTTTTTAAAGATGCTGAGAGAGGGATATTAAAGTTACACTGGGTTCAAGAGATAAGATTTCAGAGCAAAGAATAAAAAATAAAATAAAAAGACTAGCAACCAATGAACGTTTACGTCAGAAAGAACAAGAGAGAATAAGCAAACCATCTAAAGTGAAAATAGAGGAATTAGAATGTGAGGGAGATAGTTCTAACGATTATGATTACATCAATAAAAGACTAAAAACAACTAAAGAACAAAAACCTATCTATCTACCTAGAAATGTACTTAAAGAGTCTACTGTAGCCAGTGCCATAGACAGAAAATGTATCTGTTAGAACAGCTACATTAATAATTTCTGCTTTAATTAGAGCCGGCGGTGGAAACCTAAACGATTATGCAGTTTCAAAAACATCTACTCATACAGCAACACAAGAAAATAAGGTAAAAACTGAAAATGAAGTCAAAGAATTATTTCAAATTCAAAATGCTACTGGTGAACAAATGTCGGAAGCTACATTCAAGCTCCTTACAGATTGGCAGGTCACAGAAAAGGTGAGAGGTATGTCATTTGACACGACGGCCTCAAATACATGTATTAACAAAGGAGCTTGCATTTATATAGAAAGAAATCTGAATAGACCATTATTATATTTAGCATGCCGTCACCACATTGGCGAACTTATTGTAAAATCTGTTTGGCAATGCATCTTTGGAAAAAGCACTGGTCCCGATTATCCCATATTTGAAGAATTTTCGAAAAGCTGGTCCAAAATAACATTATCCCAAACTAAAGAAATAAATATAACTGAGCCTTTGTTGATGGATATTAAAGAAAGTGCAAATATAATTTATAATTCTTTATTAGAAAACAAAAATTATTTCAGAGATGATTACTTAGAATATTTAGAATTAAACTGTTTATTGTTGGAGCACAGGCATTCAAAGATATATCTTCGTAAACCAGGAGCATGCCATCGAGCTAGATTCATGGCACCTCAGCTGTATTCAAATAAACTTGTCTTATTTAGAGATCAGCTTAACTATGAACCAGAAGTAAAAGAATCATTTGGAAGATTTGTCAAGTTTACATCTTTAGTTTATGGCCCTTATTGGCTAAAGACCCCATTAGCTGCAGAAGCACCACTCAATGACCTGCGATTTTATAAGCAATTAGTTAATGTCTGGCAGGAAGTAGATCCAGAAGTTTCTATTGCTGCAGTAGATGCATTCTTAAGACACAAGTGGTATTTAAGTCAAGAACTTGTAGTTTATCTCTTTTTAGTAAAACTTTAAATGAGAATACAAAAGCAAGTATCGCAGCTCGTTTATTAGGAACTGAAGTTCCAGATGAAATTATTATAGGAAAGCCAGAAGTTCCAGAACTACACCCAGATATACATCTGGTGGATTTGATAGGACCTAATTCATGGAAAATCTTTAAAATCATGAATTTAGAAAGTTGTTGGTTGTCAAAGCCAGTGGGAGAATGGTGCTCAGATCCAAACTATAGTGAAATGGAAGCGTTTGTGAGTAATTTGAAGGTTGTCAATGATTGTGCTGAAAGGGCTATTAAGCTTATAACTGATCTGGCTCCTACAGTTAAAGATGAAGCTCAGCTTCAAGCTAAAATTCAAACCACAGAACTTCATACAAAATTTTTTTAAAAAATCAAGAAAAAGAATCTTCGTAATTACTAGGTAAATTATTAGTTTAAAAGGGGGATTAATGCAATATTTATTAAAAAACGGGATTTATGCAATTTTTCATACAAAAATATAAAAAAAAAAAAAAAATTAAAAAAAATAGAAAAACCTTAAAAAACTATAAAAAAAACTTCAGAGATTCCAATCGACCTTGACGTGGTTCTGGGGCTTCCTACTAACAGATTGGAAAAAATGTGTATGTAATTTCTAGCTTTAATGGGTCTTTTAAAGGTCAAAATGCCAATTTTTTGGTCTGAATCGGGGGTGTAAAATGTAAACCCCTGGGGATGCATGATTTTTTAGATAGGACTTTAAAAACTTGTTTGGGCATTCTTAATAGCCCACTTCACGATATTATATCGGTTAATGCTGTACCCGACAACTTTGGGTTTAACGGGACACCCTAATATACACTTTCTTTTTCATCTTAATTTGTAACCTTGTAGATATTCCGTGGGTCGCTCTCTCTTCACGCGGAAGTCAAGCTAGTGGCGCACCTCTAAGTCTGGCCTGGTGGAGGAGAGAGTTGGTCTCTTACGATCTCTATCACACATAGCCAAGCACACCCGGCTCATCCGGTACCACCCTGAGCCATGCGTCTAGTCTTCTTTTGAAGACTTCAACTTTGACACCAGTGATGTTCCTGATGTCTTTGGGCAACTAACTGGTTAAAGTCTTGGTTTCCTGCCAACCAAGACATTTTCCTTCATAGTTGCTTATGTCCTTTAACTGGCCTTTAGTTTTGAACATTACACATTCTGCCTTTCCTATTTTCCAGTGTCGTTTGCATAGTTACGATATATATATATATATATATATATATATATATATATATATATACAGGGTGGGCCGTAAGTTTGCATACATAGGAAAAATAAACATTTTTTTATGGACAACCATTTTTATTTATATAATATGCTCTACATGGTTGCCATTGTTTTGAAAACACATTTCAATACGTGTTCTCCACTGTTGATGAACACGCATTAGCACAGTTGACGTTATGCTTGTAATGGCGTTGGTGATACGTTCCTTTAGATGATTTATGTCTCGTATCTTTTCCTGATACACCATGGCCTTCAAGTGCCCCCAAAGATAGAAATCAAGGGGGGTGAGATCTGGGGATCTGGGAGGCCACTCCACAGGACCACGCCGACCAATCCAAGCATCCGGAAACTGCTGATCCAAATACCGACGCACGTGAAACCATAATGAGGTGGAGCTCCATCTTGCTGGAAGTAAACTGGGAAGTTACCTTCCTCGTTTAGCAGGGATGGGAAAATCTCTTCTTGCAACATGTTAAGATACCTTTCGGCATTAAGATTTCCACTGACAAAAATTGGTCCAATAATTCTGTCACCCCATATCCCGGCCCACACCATCACTTTACCGGCACCTTGCATCTTCGTCGGACTCAGCCAGTTAGGGTTAGCATTACTCCAATAACGTATGTTTTGCCGATTAACCTCTCCATTGACGTAAAAATTTGCTTCATCAGTAAACAAGATCTTACAAACGCATATTCTTAGGGTATCTGAAACATAAAAACAAACGTTTAAATTTCCTATGTATGGAAACTTACGGCCCACCCTGTATATATATATATAATATATATATATATATACACAGGGTGTTTCAGGAGGAAAGGTCAATACTTCGGGAGGTGATAGTATCGGTCATTGTGAGAAAAAAGTTCATATGAACATGTGTCTAATTCTGAATGGTTACGGAGATAGAGCTGTTTGAATCTGATGCGCGCGCAGCTCTTCCTCCCCCTTCCCTCCCCTATAACCTTCAACCATGTAAGCTGTAATGTAAGCATGTAACATAAGCCAATCGACAGCTGACTGTTGTGAGTGACATTGTTTGGTATTTGAAGCAGTGTTAAGAATGCCACACACGTTCACACATGCCGAATATGCAGATATGGTGTATGTCTACGGTTTTTGCGATGGAAGTGCAACAGCTGCTGTTGCAGAATGCCGTCGACGATGTTTCATCTGAACGTGAAGGTCAACAAGATGTGGATGAAGTGGAAAACATTCTTCAGTTGGTAGAGCGTAGTCCTACTACTAGCTCACGAAGAATTTCTACACGTCTCGGTGTACCACACACAAGAGTATGGCGAACATTACGTGAGGAAGGCTTGCATCCATATCATGTACAGCGTGTACAACACCTTCAACCAGGAGACGCTGCCATGCGACTGGAATTTTGTCATTGTGAGACTGTTCACCGATGAAGCTACTTTCAACCGTGACGGTATCAACAACACTCGTAACTCTCATCGGTGGTCAGACGAAAATCCAAATGCCACTGTAGAAACAAATTTTCAACATCGCTTCTCTGCCAATGTGTGGTGCGTATCATCGATGATCAGCTGATTGGCCCTGTTACTTTAGAGAATCGTCTTACAGGACAAAGTTTCTGAGAATTTCTGCAAAATGAATTGCCAGGACTATTGGAGGGTGTTCCTTTGGCTATACGCGCTGGTATGTACTTTCAGCATGACCGAGCTCCTCCACATTCTACCCGTCTGATGATGCAATACCTAAATCAAACTTTCCTTGGTCGATGGATCGGTCGCGGTGGTCCCATTCAATGGCCACCAAGGTCTCCAGACCTCTCTCCGTTAGATTATTGTTTGTGGGGGTTGATGAAAAGTCAAGTTTACAAAGAAAGGTGGATACACGAGACGAATTGCTCGCGCGCATTTTGGATGCTGCTGCCCGCATAAAGGAACGTCAAGATCAACTCAGACGAACAACACGCGATCTTCGCACACGAGTTGCAAAGTGCGTTGAGGTTGACGGTGGGATTTTCGAAAACGTATTGTAAACTGTAACAAATTTGTCATTTCTGTATCTGATACCATTCAAAATGCCATTGTTTAAACATTAAATGTTAAAAACAGTAATTGGTTTCTCTTTCTTGATTACCATTAACCATGATTTTGTATTTGTAGATTCAAACAGCTCTATCTCCGTAACCATTCAGAATTAGACACATGTTCGTATGAACTTTTTTTCTCACAATGACCGATACTATCACCTCCCGAAGTATTGACCTTTTCTCCTGAAACACCCTGTGTATATATATATATATATATATATATATATACATATATATATATATATATACACACATATACACACAGTTCAGTCAGTAAAATTCTGGAATTTATTGGCTTTTTAACTCCTTACCACACGAATATGGATTTCTTTATGAAAATATGTGATTTTAAGCTTTAAGCTAGGGTTGTATTTTATATGACAGTTTGCGGTAAGTAGTTAATGAAAATTCTGCGAATTTAATGACAAATTTGTGTAATATACACACACACACACACACACACACGCACACACACATGTGTATATATATATATATATATATATATATATATGTATATATATATATATATATATTATATATATCGTCAGCAATGACGTAAAAGGAAAACGGGGACAAGCGACTCTGCTTTGGGATATCAGAGTCAGGAGTCACTAAGGGTCAACAGCTGCTCGCTGACTCAGATTCCCGCACAGGCTGAAAATGTCGGAACGCCAACAATGTACCTACATTGTCCCTAAAGGCATATTCAAAATACTCATATATATAGTCTTGGGATTACTCTCTTGAAAATACTTACACTTATAACCCCAGTGAGTAGCTAAATAGGCATATAGCCTAGTGGTTAAGATGCTGGGCTGCTGGTGGGGCGTGGTTCGGATTCCACGTTAAACTGTACGTCTAAGGTGGAGTGACAAGCTTGACCTTCGTCAAAATGAACAATTCGGGTGGAAGCAAAACCAAGGTTAACCAAGGTTATACGTTTTTAAAATGAGGGTGAATCAGGCAATTTTTATTAATTAATTTCAACGCACAAAATTTATTTTTATAAAATTATGTATTTAATTTATAACTTCTTAATTAATTGCCATTCTTAAAAACTGCAATATTATAATCATGCAACTCGGATGGAGGATATTTTTGCAGCCAATCAAAGATGCTGGAGACTGATCACACAATGACTCGACTGTAAATTAAAAACTAATGGAATCATATTCAAAGTAAAAGTTAATTAAATTTGTTTATTGTCAAAAAATGCAAAATACTTTGAAGTCTGCTGTGCTGAACTCTGTACCAATGTAGAAACGCCCACAAACAGTACAATTTTTTTTTTAATTTCCCTAAAAATGAAGATCTTTTTAATATTTCAACATCTAATTGTGGAAGAGTGGACCCAAAATTTGTCCTTAACATAAAATGGAGATTAATATGTGATAAACATTTTGACGATAACAGGTCCCTAATTAGACCTTCATTACAGTGAATTTGAGATGTATTAGATGAATTAGTTTTATCAGGATTGGTAGTGTGTACACACTCACACACACACATATATATATATATATAATATATAATATATATATATATATATATATATATACTGTATATATAGGCGTATGGAATGGCACTTTACTGGCGGAGCGGAAAAAGTTTGCCCTAAAAATTTTCGGGGTGCCCTGATTTCCGCATAAGCACTATGTGTAGCATAAAATAACACAAAGGTTAGAGTATGAGTAACATATATTAAAGCCTTTTTGATATAAAAAACATTACAATTTACAAAATTGAGATAAAATTTTGCTACAACATTTCTAAATGACAAACAAAACTACGGCATTGCAGTTGATATAGAATTCAGTAAGTCCTCAACTTACGTTTTAATTATTAACTACAAGTATAGTAGCAAGTAATTAATTCACCTCAAGAAGTAAAAAAAAAACAAAGGAATGTCAGGAAAAATCTGCCCTGAAAATTTCAGTATTTGCCCTGAAAATGCTCAATATTTGTCCTGAAAATGCTCAATTCCCTAGTCCTGGGGGGCGGCAGTCCCCCAGACCCCCTGCCTCATACGCCTATATACATATATATATATATATATATATATATATATATATATATACAGTATATAACCTTGGTTAATATTGGTTTTGCTTCCGCCCGAATTGTTTATTCTAACGAAGGTCAAGCTTGTTACTCCGCTTTAGACCTACAGTTTAACCTGAAATCCGAACCACGATCCACTACAGGTGGTCAGAAATTACAAAGTCCTCGTCCGGACTCGATCTTTCGACCTCCCGATCAGTAGCCAGGCGTCTTAACCACTAAGCTACCCAGAGTACCCATTTATCCACCACCCAATTTTATTGTATGAAAGGGTGAATAGCTGGGTTTGCTGCTCGCCGACTGCTATCACCGGAAATCGAACCCAAGGCCGGTGGATTCGTAGTCAATGATGCTGCCCACTACACCAACAGACCTTTCAACCTTTCAAATGTTTCGTGCGATGATTCCTCATTTCACGAAGGTCAAGCTTGTTGTCCCCTCCTCTCGAGTTGGCCTGGTGAAGTGGAGAGTTGGTTTTTTGTACTCTACACCTCACATAGCCAGATACGCCGGGCTCATCTGGGACTGACCTGTGTATCTATGTACTTAAAGAAACAATATCTAAATACATTGACAGTAATTCAACTATTTATAGCTGTTTCCGAGATATAAGTAAAGCATATGATAGGGTGAACCACAATATTTTATTTGCAAAACTAGAAGACAGGAAGGTTCCCGTGTACATATTAAATTTATTGAAATTTTGGTATTCCCACCAATTTTTTACTGTTAGGTGGGGCAATGTACTATCCGAGCGTTTTGGCTCCTCTTGCGGGGTGAGACAAGGCTCCTTGCTCTCTCCTATGCTGTTTAATGTGTATATCGACGGATTAATTGCTTCACTTCATGAAGCAACAGTGGGATGTTGTATAGATAACACAAGGATAAATAACTTAGTTTATGCCGATGATATGGTGTTAATAAGTCCCTCTGTTAAAGGTCTGGATCGGCTACTAAAAGTCTGCGAAGTGTATTCGCAGAAACATGATATTCTTTTTAATGTTACAAAAACTAAGGTTATGTAATTTCATCCTAAAAGCTGTAATCAGCCAGCTGATATAAGGTTTGAGATGAATGGTGAAGTAATTGAGGAAGCACAAGAGTTTAAGTATTTGGGTCAAACTATTACCAGCTCCTTGAGTGATGACTTGGATATAAGAAAACAATCTCGAAGCCTGTGTGCTAAAGCGAATATGACCATAAGGAACTTTCGATTCTGTACAAGTGAAGCTAAAGACACTCTCTTTCGTACTTTCTGCAGTAATATATACGGACAGCAACTGTGGGTGAATTATAAAAAAGATTCTGGCAGAACTCTAAATTTGCTGTACAACAGGTCTTTTAGACTCTTACATAAATTACCCCCGAGATGCTCAGCTTCGCCAATGTTTGCTACCCGCAATGTCCCAAGCTTCCCGGAGGTAACAAGACATGCTGAACACAGTCTAATGCAAAGAATTAAAAAATCAACCAACCCGATCATCCAAGCTATCCATGAGTCCTGCCATTTATCCTCTAAGCCCACGCTTCTCAAACTAGGGGTCGCGTAAATATTATTGAGGGTCGCAGAAACATTTGAAAATATTATTTTTTTCATAAATATACAGTGTTAGTACCTATTGCTTTTATGACATTGAGTGAAGGGTCGCGAAAAAATTTGTCTGATCCAAAGGGGTTGCAAGTGAAAAAAGTTTGAGAAGCCCTGCTCTAAGCTATGGACTTCTTGGTACGAAAACGTCTGTCTGTAGCTCCACTTAACTTCGACATTACAGTATTATTTCTAATCAATTGTATATATTTCTATCCTTAGTATATGAACTGTCATTGTATTAATAATATTTGTCATATGGACTATAGTCTGCCAATAAACCTTTTCATTTTCATTTTCCTTTTCCTTTTCATATACTAGTTGTTATGCCCAGCACTTGCTTGGAGTGGGCTGATTATATCAAATTTTAATTATTCAAATCGTTACATATTACAATTAAGATATTATGTAAACTGCTTACGCATAATTTTTTCTACTGTAATAGGACGTAGGCTACATAATTACTTAAATACACTCGGCATATTTAATATTTGGTCAAACTAATACAAATTAGTATATACTAGCAAAGGATCGGCGCTACGCGCCGATTTTGCTAGATCTGCGGTGCTTGGACCTTCGCCCCAAACCGAATTGTGGGCCTACGGCGTATTTTATTTTGAACATCAATAGCCCTTTATCTGGATATCGTTCCCATTCCTCTCACCTTGGGCCTCAGTAATTGGGGTGCCTGTGGCCCTCCAATTGCTGGCGAACCAATTATTCGGTCAATAAAACTACAGAAAAGAACGCAGCCATGAAAATCTAAAACTTCACAAATCTTGATACGATGAACTCGGATGTGAAGCTCAAGATTTTCATGACTGCGTTCTTTTCTATAGTTTTATTGACCAAATAATTGAACCGACAGTAATTGGGGGGTCGCAGGCCCCTAATTACTGGGGGTTCAATTATTTGGTCAATAAAACTATAGTCATGAAAATCTTAAGCTTCACAAATATTGACACAATGTGAAGCTCAAGATTTTCATTGCTGCGTTTTTTTCTATAGTTTTATCGCGGTGCTGGGGGCCCTCGGGCCCAGTAATTGCTGGTGGTGGTGGTGGTGGGGGGGGGTCACACATATATTTTCGTTCATTACTCATCACCCCCATCCACCATACGAAGTTTGGTCGAAATCGGTTCAGAAACGTAAAAGTTTTTTCTGCGGACAGACAGGCAGACACATTTTTGCTAAATTATAATAGTAATGATGCCCGATTAGGCACTAGCGTAGCTATAGGGGGGCGGAGGGGGCGGTCCGCCCCGGGCGGCACTTTTTGAGGGGCGGCACTTTTGGTCTACTGCAATAAAAAAAAAGGTTTTTTTTTTATGTCGGGACAGTAGAAGGATACAAGACGCCAGACACAATTTTATTTTTCCACGAAAACACTGCTTACTTCGTTAATTTCCGACAATGGTAAGGATTGTGTTCCCTTGAAGATGGCCTTATTGACCATCATACCTATTTAAGCGCTTAGTTGTGCTTAATTAATAATAGCATTGGTATAAATGCATTTATTTCATTAGAAAGGGAAATAACCCATAAAGTTCTGTAAATACGTTATAATCTATAAATATACGTTTAATATTTATAAATAATCAATATCAAAACTAATATGCTGGTATTAGTTTAAAGTATAATCTTGGTAACTCGGTTCCAAATATTGTAATACTGCTGCGGATTTTTCTCACAATTGCTGTTAGTGTTGCTAGCTGTGAGAGGAGTTTTTCTAAACTAAAACTGATAAAGAATTACCTAAGATCTACTATGAGCACCTTGCGGTTGAGAAATCTTGCCATACTGTCTATAGAACAACAACTGACAGACGAAATAGACTTCGACAATGTCATCGAAGATTTTGCTAACAGAAAAGCAAGAAAAATAACTGTGTAGAATGTTGTAGTTAATTTTTTCACTTCAGAAGTAAACATGTTGTCCTAATATTTTTCACAGGTTTTTTCTATACTCGTTTTCACTTTTTGTTTAAGTATGTTTGTTATGTGTATTGTGTTGTGTTTCAGGGGGGCGGCAAACTCAAGGACCGCCCCGGGCGGCACAAACTCTAGCTACGCCACTGCGATTAGGTTAATTGAATGGCCGGTTAGGTCAACTGAATGCCCGATTAGATTAATTGAATGCCCGGTTAGGTTAATTGTACACCCTTGACGATTGGTTAGGTTAAGTCATGATATTTTCATTAAAGCCAACGAAAATATCACGACTTAACCTAACCAATCGTCAAGGGTGTACAGATGACCTAACCTGGCATTCAATGAACCTAACCGGGTATTCAATAATTTTACCATAGGTTTCGTAATGATCTTGATGACGTCATTTAATGTTTTAAAATTAATTATTTAATTGCTATTTTCTTACTTACAGCGACAGGCATAATGATATTAGTATACCTAATAGAAATTTTGTAATATTTTAAAGTGAGGAAAATAAATAATTTTCTAAAAATGATCTTCAACCATAAAAGCGCATCTAATCAGATAACTTAATTAACGTATTTCTATGACAACTAAAAAATAGAATGATAAATCAATATCCTATCAAATTGTTTGTGTATACGTAAAATTATTTGTACAAAAGCCACAGTAATAAAACGCACAAAAGTCACGGTAAATAATTTCGAGTGTGACTCGTTTAACTTTAAACTCGTGTTTATTTAAATTGGCCGTTTTAATTATGTAATTTTTTGTATTGAATCGATAAAGAAATCTTTTGTGAATCGAAAAATGTTAAAATTATAACAAATATCAAAATATTTTGTATAAAAATCATTGAATTTTAAAAATATCAAAATATTTTGTATAAAAATCATTGAATTTTAAAAATATCAAAATATTTTGTATAAAAATCATTGAATTTTAAAAATATCAAAATACAGGGTGTACATAAAGTCAGGATCTATTTTTGTGAAGCACTTGGAAATTATATGGAATTCAATCATAAAATGATGAAGTGGTAACATTTATTAAATAATTAAGAGTAGGATTCGACGTGACGCCCATCAGTATCCCTGCACAGCTCAAATCGTTCCGCAGCATTTCTAAACACATTCTGGAGCATTTGCGGGGTTATGTTATCTGCAGCAGTTCGTATACGTGTACGTAAGTTTTCAAGACTCGTAATCTTCGTCTGATAGACGTGCGATTTGATAAGCCCCATGCAAAGAAATCTAAAGGGGTTAAATCTGGTGATCTCGCTGGCCAAGGTCTGTTGCTTCCGCGTCCGATCCGGCGATTTGGAAAACGTCCATTTAGATAATCCTGAACAATTTTGGCATAGTGACAAGGAGCACCATCATGTTGATAGACGACGGTACTAACAATCCTATCCCCGTCGTCTATCAACATGATGGTGCTCCTTGTCACTATGCCAAAATTGTTCAGGATTATCTAAATGGACGTTTTCCAAATCGCTGGATCGGACGCGGAAGCAACAGACCTTGTGAAGCGAGATGACCAGATTTAACCCCTTTAGATTTCTTTGCATGGGGCTTTATCGAGTCGCACGTCTATCAGACGAAGATTACGAGTCTTGAAAACTTACGTACTCTACACACATGAATACTATTAAACTATCGAACTTAAAAAATCTAAATAACTAATATTGTGTGGCCAAACACCTAACGCTAACTCTGCGAGGCTCTAACTCTCTGAGATAGTCTTTGGACAATGCCAAAAGATTAATGTTAAGGGCGGTCAACTTCACGTCTCGCAACGTTCGTTCTCTTACTAAGCTAATCAAATTAATTATTACCATCATTATTATTATCAAAATCATTGGTATTATAAAACGTAAACCGGATGTACAGATAGATTAGAAATGTATGACGTCATCCACGCTTTATGACGTCAATTGGTCTTCCCAAAATAGCACCACCACAACACAGCGAGTGCTAGGTAATACTAAGCACTCGCTGTGGTGACAGGGTAATCCAAAAATTTAGTTTTTTTATTTCTTTATTGTTTCATACCGTACAGCTTAACATAAAATACAATACGATTAACATATGTAGATGCATATTCATTTTTATTAGATCCTTCAGGGGTATATTTACCAACATATATACGACCTAATGGTTTACCTAAATCATTTGTAGATATTTTAATTAAAGTATTAGGGAATTGGGCAGTTACGGCATCACCTAACTCACACACCTGTTTCAATCTACGATACAATCTAAACTCTTTAAAAGGTGAGAACCACTTGGTTCATGGATGATTCATTACTTGCTCTGCACTATGAGAGGAGTCAAGATTAGGTTCAAACAAAACACAATGTGGAACAATTAAATATGGAGATGGGGATACCCCTACATTAGGTCCCTCAATTCTGTCCCTAGACCCCTTCTTACGACCTATTGAATCTTCAAAATTAATCACATATCCAGACATATTAAGTTCTGGAATACTATGAAATGATACACCTGTTACTTGATAATAATTAAATTTTAAAATGGTAGATTTAGACTCATTATTTAGAAGGTCCAAACACAAAGTATAAAACCCATCACTATTAACACCAAAAGTATTTTTAGATAAATAAACAAATTTCATTGAAGCTGTAACTATCTTCTCCTTCGAACGCCATTTAGGTTTCCTTCGAGGAACGTACTTCCTTTTTCGAGGAACAAACTTCCTTCTTCGATACATCTTGACCAGTAAATAATACACGTCACTCCAATGCAATCCCAATGAAGAGAATGAAGTTTAAAAAATTTGTGGATCTATTTATAGATTCTGATTACGTCATGTTATGACACGAATCCTATCCCCTTAGAATCAACATGATGGTGCTCCTTGTCACTATGCCAAAATTGTTCAGGATTATCTAAATGGACGTTTTCCAAATCGCTGGATCGGACGCGGAAGCAACAGACCTTGTGAAGCGAGATGACCAGATTTAACCCCTTTAGATTTCTTTGCATGGGGCTTTATCGAGTCGCACGTCTATCAGACGAAGATTACGAGTCTTGAAAACTTACGTACATGTATACGAACTGCTGCAGATAACATAACCCCGCAAATGCTCCAGAATGTGTTTAGAAATGCTGCGGAACGATTTGAGCTGTGCAGGGATACTGATGGGCGTCACGTCGAATCCTACTCTTAATTATTTAATAAATGTTACCACTTTATCATTTTACGATTGAATTCCATATAATTTCCAAGTGCTTCACAAAAATAGATCCTGACTTTATGTACACCCTGTATTTTGTATAAAAATCATTGAATTTTAAAAATGCGTTTGTTTTTAGTTTTTTGCAAAAAGTTCTTTTTGAATTTTAAAAATATATACTTTTTTAAATTGAATCGATAAATAAATCTTTTGTGAATCGAATGATATTTAATGTTTAGTAAATATTGACTTATTTTGTGCCAAAATTATGATTAAAAATGAAAAATTAAAAAAATGCGTGTACAGGCATGGGAAGTACTGTACCCCTAAAAGGGGGGAAGGAATTATGTTAGGGAATTTTTTTTAGCATGGGCACTGCACAATAAAAACACGCATCGAATGGTGAAAACCGCATTGTTCTACACCAATTGTAGTGACCTGTAGGTGTGCGCAAAAAACTGTCACATATATATATATATATATATATATATATATATATATATATATAAGGCTTCATTTCTGAAATATATTAGATAATCAGTATATATATTCCATCGGCCACGGGATCGAGACCCGCTGACGGCAGCCGGCGCGCAGCAAAACCCAGCTGTTCATCCCTCCACACAATAAAAAAAGTGGTTCGTAGATAAATGGGTACCCTGGGTGGCCTAGTGGTTGAGATGCTGGGGTGTGGTGGGGCGTGGTTCGGATTCCACGTTAAACTGTAGGTCTAAGGTGGAGTGAAAAGCTTGACCTTCGTCAGAATGAACAATTCGGGCGGAAGCAAACAAAGGTTATATACGACAACAATGACGTAAAAAGAAAACGGGGGAGCGGTAACTCTGCTTTGGGGGATTGGAGTCAAGAGTCACTGAGCGACTGTTTGCTGACTCAGTCAGATTTCCGCGCAGGCCGAAAATTTTGGAAGCCCAACACTGTATACAGTATATACCTACACTGTGCTTAACGTATTATGCTTACAGCTTGCTGCAAATTAGTGACTTATTTTAAATAATTTTAATTTACATTTATTATAATTTTAAATAATTATATTTTACGAGGGCCACTCAATATATTTTGCCCCACCTTTTTTTTCTTTCCAAGTTTCCTTGCAAGTTCCAGAAATTTTTTACACAAGTAGTTACATACCTTTTTTACAAGTTTTTATTTTTCCACAGTCTCCATCCATTTCTACGACTTTCCTCCACCTTTATTCCTTGCTGGTAAAAGTACGCTGGGTTCTGCTGGAGCCACCGCTTAACCTCCTCAACAACCTCATCGTCATTCTGAAACTTTCTTCCACGAATAGCATCCTTCATTGGCCCAAACAAATGCAAGTCTGAAGGTGCCAGATCCGGGCTGTATGGAGGGTGGGGTAACACAGTCAAGCGCATTTTTGTGATGGCCTCTCTTGTTTGCAAACTGTTGTGTGGTGTTGCGTTATCGTGCAAAAGAAGGACGTCTTCCAGTTTTCTCTCCGGTGGAACTCGCTTTATATGTCTCTGGAGTCTCTGTAGGGTAGCAATATATGCCTCTGAGTTGATTGTTTGTCCTTTCTTCATAATGTCCACTTTTGGTGTATAATCTTTATGGTACTTTTCATTGCTGGAAGTGGGGCTTCCACTCGAAGCCAAACACTTCAACTATGTCTGAACTTGGCCTAGCGTTCGTTTAAGGAGGGTGACCGTTCCTTTTAATGCCCGTGTTTGGATTTCTATGGCCTGGGGCTGTCCTGGGATTGAATTCAGATAAGTTGGTAGGTTGTTCCTCATTATACCTACCTGTTGTCCCAACTGTGGGGGGGGAGAATGGCAGCTTCTTTCAATCTCCAGTTTCTCTTTATGTCGTAGATAAGCGCCTGTTATTTGGTGATTTTCTCCCTTTCCACTCTATTAAGGCCGTAGTCATTTGGGACACTGACCTCAATAAGTAAGGCACCCCTTTCCCTCTTGTCCCACACTACTATGTCCGGTTTTACTACCGAGTTGTCTATAAAAGTGGCAGTTGGAATTACTATGTCATAGTATATAGTATAATGGTTATTTCCAGTGACTGGCGCAGGTGTATGGTCTCATACATTTTTACTGCATTCTAATTCTAATGCTGTTATGATCTTCCAGTGGATATATTTAAAAAAAAATTTTGTGTCTGGCTGTATAGTACCCATCTGCCATGAGCACCCTACAGCCTGATATTAGATGGCCAACACTTTCCACCTCAACATGACAGAATCTGTACGTCGTTATTACTTAGTCCAGCCATTTTTTTAAATGCATTTGTTAGTAGTGCAAGATCTTGGACACCCATTATTAGTCGCTCTCCGTCATATTGCAGAACTCCTCTCCTTAACCATTCCAATGATCCTTCTTTATTGATGTAGTCCTTCTGTAGTTCTTGATAGTATTTTCCAGCTCTTTAATGTTGTTCCCATTCTTCTGCATGTTTGGCCTGTTGTTCCAGCACAAATCTTTTGCGACTTTTCCTAGCTATTAAGGTGGCTGGTACTCTTTCAGTTTCTACTTCTGTCATATTATTCCTTCCAAAGTGCTGGGTCAGTTTGGATATGGAAGTATGTTGCGTTACCCTTGTGTTGTGGTGTTCACGGACCAGAGCTATTGTAGGGCTACTCGAACTCCTCAGATACTGCCCAATGCTGATGGTCGATGATCGGTGCAGCTGGTTAACCTCAGTCAATCCCATTCCTCCCAGTTTTCTTGGTAGATACAATCTGGAAAGACACTGGTTCCGGTATGTTGTTCTACTTAGAGTGAGGATTTTTCTGGTCTTAACATCGTTTGTTTAGTTCTGATTGCGGCCAGTCTATGATCCCTGTACTATAATTGATAACAGGGATGGCGAGTTGATTTATAGCTGTTATTTTGTTCTTTGATGTAAGTTGAGTCTTGCAGATCTTTTTTAGTCTTCGTATATACTCACCACTGCTTTTCTCTCGCATTTGCTGGTGTTCTATATTACCACTTTCTTCTATCCCAAGGTATTTGTAGGAACTGTCCTCTTCCAAGTCTTTAATCTCAGTCTCTCTTCCTAAATTGATGTTATGGGCTTGTATTTTCCTGCCTCCCCTAAGTCTACACTTAGCACATTTATCCAATCCAAACTTTCGTAAATATGTAATGGATATAACCTTCAGTGTGTATTTCCTCCTAATAAAAACATCAGTTAGTAATGAATATTGAAATATTGTGTTTCTGTTGACTTCTATAAGGTAAACTAAGGATTACTCAGACAGGACAGGAAGGGATAATATTATGTTTATCATGAAGAGATAAGTAAGGTCCCCTTGAGTAAGGGAACAGTTGAAAGGAGATAAATAACAGTGCTTATTAAAATCAAGAATAAGAAATTGACATGACTAAGTCACATCTTTAGAAGAAGATATTGGTAAAGGTAAGTTCTTAACAATAAATACGCGTGGGCAGGTCATGTCTTTCATGACAAAGATAGAGAGCATAGTGTAGTGTAACGGTGGTAGCCCAGTGGAGGCGTAAGAGGGCGAGGCAGACTCAGCCAGATGCAGAGATAAATGGGGCTTAATTTACTTGAACAGTTAGGCATTTAGTTTCAGAGCTTTTGAACATAGTGCTAAAGCACTGTGTGAAAAAACCATTATTTATCCATGCTGACTCGAGACTTGACTTGCGATTCGTCAAAAATGACTTGAAACTTGCTCTCAGTGACTCGTGACTTACTTGAGACTTGACAAAAATGACTTTTAGACAAGTCTGGTAATTGCTGAGATCACTCATTCGATAGATTTAGTACAGGGGTTTTCAACCTTTCGTCTACCGCGTACCCCAGGTTGAAAACCCCTGATTTAGTAGCTTTTCAGTTACGAGAAGTTAAAGTGAAGCACTAAAGTCACAATAAGAAGGGATTTATTTAAAGCACAAACTTCCGGCCTATTCTACTGATGAAGACATTAGAATAAGAGACCGAAAGCTTTTGCTTTTTAATAAATCCTTTTCTTATTGTGACTGTTTATAAATTAATGAACTATATTTGACAAAGATAAGGATATATTAAATTCGCATATTCTATCTACGTAAATACAAAACTAAAAAAAATGATGTAAGAGGACTTTTGAAACCACATTTTCTTCAGATTAATTTTTTTTACAAGTAACAGCACAATAAAAAACATATTTAACCACAAGGAACATCTATCAAATGCCTTGTTTTCATCGATTGTATATCTTTTTAGCTGTGGTAGCTACTATGCTATTCTTATCGCTTGTTCTTTTTTCCTCGCCAATACATAACCATGAGCATAGAAGTACAGGGTGTATCAAAAGTCACTGTGCATATATATAAATATATATATATATATATATATATATATATATATATATAATATTCAAGAGAAATCCAATGACAAGGAGGAATGTAAATGCCATGAAAAGTCTTCTTTAATGCAACGTTTCGAGCAATATGCTCATCTTCAGGCTAAATAATAATAATAATATGAAATTAAAATCAATAAACAATTAAAACAAGACAAAACAGTTTCTATAAGACCAATTCTTAAAAACAAAATTTAAAAAGACTAAAAGAAGGTTAAATTCAAAGTTATTAAAATTTACATATAAAATTACAAGAAATTTAAAAAGCTATTTTTAAATTACATATAGTAAATTTGAAATTAATACAATGGAATAACACTACTAACCCTTCATTGCTGGTTCCGAGGCACAAGTAATTTTAAAACAAAACACATGGAACATACTATGGGTTGGGTGGTTGGAGAGTTATAAATTGGGAAGGGGGAATTATAAAAAATTTAAAGGGACAGCTGAGGAATCAACATTTAGAGAAGGGTCAATGTTTTTATATAAAGAGATTCCAAAATTCTAAGTGAGTTGAAACAAGAGTTATACCCGAGAATTTTAAAATTATCTAAAGTGACATCAGTTTTACATTTAATACTATGTTCCCGGATACTAGAGGCTTCTTTTTTTATTTAAAATTTTACCTGTTCGGCAACTTATTCCCATATGCGAATAAAATCTAGCCCTGAGAGAGCGCACGGTGCTGCCAATATAAGTACCAAGGAGACACCTTGGGCAAGTAAATAAATATACAACACCGCTACGCAACGAATCAGGAGTTCGATCCTTCGCTGAGAAAAAGCTACCTAAAGACGTTTTATTAATAAATATAATGTGAAAATCAGTATGATATTTTTTTTTTTAACAACTTCGTAAATTTAAGTTTAAATTCTTTATTCATGGGACCCATTTCAGGTACCAAGAAATATTTTACATCTTTAGGCACTGAAATACAGGGAAGTTGAGGGCTATAAACATTATTTAAGAAAGATCTTATTAGTTTATCTACATATTGAACAGGAAAACTATTATTGGTAAAATATAATCTTAAATTATTAAATTCATCGTTAAGTAAGGTAAAACTAGAAGTCAAATTATATCCTCTGAACAAGAGTGTTTTAATGCACGACATCTTATAGTTAAAATCAGTAAAACTAAAAAAATTCATGCCCAAACCGGTAAAAGTGGGTTTCCTCTAAACTGATGTAGTAATAGAATCCCCTTTTTTCGAAATTAAAAGATCTAAAAAGGGAAGGGAGCCATTTTCCTCAGTTTCCATTGTATAAGTTATATTGGGGTGCAGAGAATTTAAGAAATAAAAAAATTGTTGCGCTTGTACAGCATTATCAAAGACAGCTATCGAGTCATCAACGAAGCGTCGGTAAAAAATTGGTTTACAATGGGTGGGAGATTGTCTAAAAATTATACTTTCTAAATGAGTCATAAAAAAATCAGCTGATAAAGGTCCGACGGGTGATCCCATCCCAACACCATCAATTTGTTGGTAAACCTTATTATTGAAAGTAAAATAACATTGCTTAAAAACCAGTTCTAAAAGTTCCTTAAAATAAGACCATGAAAAACCATGAAAACTATCAACAGAGCTAAAAACCCTATCTAAAATAATGGCAATAGTTTCTGATACAGGTACGTTCGTGAAAAGCGACTTTACATCAAAACTGACAAAAAACTTTTTTGAACCGAAATTCTCACTAAGATCTTTTTGAAATTCATAAGAGTTATTTATGGTATACGCATTTTTCGCAAAAGGTGGAAAAAGACCAACAACAAATTTTGCCAATTGAAAGGTAGGTAAGTTATACGAAGCTAAAATAGGACGGAGAGGTGTTCCAACTTTATGGATTTTAGGCAAACAGTATAATTGAGCAAGATCAGAACCAGATACGACAACTGAGAGTAAGTATCGTTTTTTATTATCTTTAAAGACTTTAATCGTGACAAAAATCTATTAACTTTGTCTTCCAACCTTAAAATGACTTTATTGACGGGTTCAAGAATTTGTTTGAATTTGCTATCATCACTTAAGATTTCATTAGTTTTATTTATGTAATCAGATTTATTCAAAATAACAACTCCGTTACCCTTGTCCGGTCTAGTCACGACAATCTCCTGGTTCTTTGCCAAATTCTTAATAACCTGCAAGTCACTCTTCTTAAATATAAAAGATTTAAATTTAAGGTTTCTAAGTTTATGAAAAAATTCATGAGTTAAATTAGCAAACTGACACTTAAAATTATTAAAATCACCAACATGGGGAACATTTTTCAAGCCATTAAAAATTTTTTCAAAGTAAAGAAAAAACGAAGGCTTATATATTTGAAATAACGGAAGCTTAAATTGCAAGCCAAGTGAGAGTAAAAACTTTTCCCGAGGGGAGAGGGTGTAACTAGAAAAATTCGAAATTACTTTATCAGAATTGAAAAAATTAGGTGAATTCAGGCCCCAGGGCTTTTAACTTACGTTCATGAGTTTCAGAAATGGTAGAATGAAACTTTTCAAGATCACGTTGTACAAGAGAAATTATTAATAAATAATCCAACAACGAAAGGGTATTTTTAAGAGTAATTATATGATGCTCAAGCGACTTATTATGCGAGTCTGAAATTTTGATTTTATAATTAATTTCATTATTTAACAAATATTCCAGAGAAGATTGATAAAATTCAGAGTCATACAGATTTTCTCGATAAAGTTTGAAATAAACGAATTTCGGGAAAACCCTACATGTACGACACATTTCAAGAAAATAACAGTCGAGTTTAGACTTGAGAAGCTTTCGTGAAGTCTTCCAAACATGGCGATAAACCCTAAGTCCATCTTGTCCATACCTTGAGTATATACAGTATATTCATGCGGGTTGCTTCTAAAAAGCTTCAATTTAATATTCAAGAGAAATCCAATGACAAGGAGGAATGTAAATGCCATGAAAAGTCTTCTTTAATGCAACGTGGCATTAAAGAAGACTTTTCATGGCATTTACATTCCTCCTTGTCATTGGATTTCTCTTGAATATTAAATTGAAGCTTTTTAGAAGCAACCCGCATGATATATATATACTCAAGGTATGGACAAGATGGACTTAGGTTTATCGCCATGTTTGGAAGACTTCACGAAAGCTTCTCAAGTCTAAACTCGACTGTTATTTTCTTGAAATGTGTCGTACATGTAGGGTTTTCCCGAAATTCGTTTATTTCAAACTTTATCGAGAAAATCTGTATGACTCTGAATTTTATCAATCTTCTCTGGAATATTTGTTAAATAATGAAATTAATTATAAAATCAAAATTTCAGACTCGCATAATAAGTCGCTTGAGCATCATATAATTACTCTTAAAAATACCCTTTCGTTGTTGGATTATTTATTAATAATTTCTCTTGTACAACGTGATCTTGAAAAGTTTCATTCTACCATTTCTGATACTCATGAACGTAAGTTAAAAGCCCTGGGCCTGAATTCACCTAATTTTTTCAATTCTGATAAAGTAATTTCGAATTTTTCTAGTTACACCCTCTCCCCTCGGGAAAAGTTTTTACTCTCACTTGGCTTGCAATTTAAGCTTCCGTTATTTCAAATATATAAGCCTTCGTTTTTTCTTTACTTTGAAAAAATTTTAATGGCTTGAAAAATGTTCCCCATGTTGGTGATTTTAATAATTTTAAGTGTCAGTTTGCTAATTTAACTCATGAATTTTTTCATAAACTTAGAAACCTTAAATTTAAATCTTTTATATTTAAGAAGAGTGACTTGCAGGTTATTAAGAATTTGGCAAGGAACCAGGAGATTGTCGTGACTAGACCGGACAAGGGTAACGGAGTTGTTATTTTGAATAAATCTGATTACATAAATAAAACTAATGAAATCTTAAGTGATGATAGCAAATTCAAACAAATTCTTGAACCCGTCAATAAAGTCATTTTAAGGTTGGAAGACAAAGTTAATAGATTTTTGTCACGATTAAAGTCTTTAAAGATAATAAAAAACGATACTTACTCTCAGTTGTTCGTATCTGGTTCTGATCTTGCTCAATTATACTGTTTGCCTAAAATCCATAAAGTTGGAACACCTCTCCGTCCTATTTTAGCTTCGTATAACTTACCTACCTTTCAATTGGCAAAATTTGTTGTTGGTCTTTTGTCACCTTTTGCGAAAAATGCGTATACCATAAATAACTCTTATGAATTTCAAAAAGATCTTCTTAGTGAGAATTTCGGTTCAAAAAAGTTTTTTGTCAGTTTTGATGTAAAGTCGCTTTTCACGAACGTACCTGTATCAGAAACTATTGCCATTATTTTAGATAGGGTTTTTAGCTCTGTTGATAGTTTTCATGGTTTTTCATGGTCTTATTTTAAGGAACTTTTAGAACTGGTTTTTAAGCAATGTTATTTTACTTTCAATAATAAGGTTTACCAACAAATTGATGGTGTTGGGATGGGATCACCCGTTGGACCTTTATCAGCTGATTTTTTTATGACTCATTTAGAAAGTATAATTTTTAGACAATCTCCCACCCATTGTAAACCAATTTTTTACCGACGCTTCGTTGATGACTCGATAGCTGTCTTTGATAATGCTGTACAAGCGCAACAATTTTTTAATTTCTTAAATTCTCTGCACCCCAATATAACTTATACAATGGAAACTGAGGAAAATGGCTCCCTTCCCTTTTTAGATCTTTTAATTTCGAAAAAAGGGGATTCTATTACTACATCAGTTTAGAGGAAACCCACTTTTACCGGTTTGGGCATGAATTTTTTAGTTTTACTGATTTTAACTATAAGATGTCGTGCATTAAAACACTCTTGTTCAGAGGATATAATTTGACTTCTAGTTTTACCTTACTTAACGATGAATTTAATAATTTAAGATTATATTTTACCAATAATAGTTTTCCTGTTCAATATGTAGATAAACTAATAAGATCTTTCTTAAATAATGTTTATAGCCCTCAACTTCCCTGTATTTCAGTGCCTAAAGATGTAAAATATTTCTTGGTACCTGAAATGGGTCCCATGAATAAAGAATTTAAACTTAAATTTACGAAGTTGTTAAAAAAAAATTTTATCATACTGATTTTCACATTATATTTATTAATAAAACGTCTTTAGGCAGCTTTTTCTCAGCGAAGGATTGAACTCCTGATTCGTTGCGTAGCGGTGTTGTATATTTATTTACTTGCCCAAGGTGTCTCCTTGGTACTTATATTGGCAGCACCGTGCGCTCTCTCAGGGCTAGATTTTATTCGCATATGGGAATAAGTTGCCGAACAGGTAAAATTTTAAATAAAAAAAGAAGCCTCTAGTATCCGGGAACATAGTATTAAATGTAAAACTGATGTCACTTTAGATAATTTTAAAATTCTCGGGTATAACTCTTGTTTCAACTCACTTAGAATTTTGGAATCTCTTTATATAAAAACATTGACCCTTTCTCTAAATGTTGATTCCTCAGCTGTCCCTTTAAATTTTTTATAATTCCCCCTTCCCAATTTATAACGCTCCAACCACCCAACCCATAGTATGTTCCATGTGTTTTGTTTTAAAATTACTTGTGCCTCGGAACCAGCAATGAAGGGTTAGTAGTGTTATTCCATTGTATTAATTTCAAATTTACTATATGTAATTTAAAAATAGCTTTTTAAATTTCTTGTAATTTTATATGTAAATTTTAATAACTGAATTTAACCTTCTTTTAGTCTTTTTAAATTTTGTTTTTAAGAATTGGTCTTATAGAAACTGTTTTGTCTTGTTTTAATTGTTTATTGATTTTAATTTCATATTATTATTATTTAGCCTGAGATGAGCATATTGCTCGAAACGTTGCAGTAAAGAAGACTTTTCATGGCATTTACATTCCTCCTTGTCATTGGATTTCTCTTGAATATTAAATTGAAGCTTTTTAGAAGCAATCCGCATGAATATATATATATATATATATATATATATATATATATAGGTGCACAGGGACTTTTGATACACCCTGTACTTCATGAAAATGTGTGTGTGTATATATATATATATATATATATAGAGAGAGAGAGGTGCACAGGGACTTTTGATACACCCTGTACTTCATGAAAATGTGTGTGTGTGTATATATATGCAGGAAGGAGGGGCCGAGGGCGAACGCCCGCTAAAACACCCCTACAGAAAGAGAAGAGAGCCAAAATACAGAAGAATGTTATTCTTAATCTATTTTTTTTAATCTTTAAAAGATTGTGTACTGTGTAAGATGTATGTGTAGTGAGGAATAGAGGGAGAATATGTGTTTGAGAGCATGCTGGACTGCTCACAGGGTAGATGAAACACGGAAAAAAATCAACTAAGAAGGACAGTGACAGGAGAAACGGGAGTTCCCGCACTCCCTGACTCCTGCCTAATGTTCACGCTAGTTTCCTCGGATGTTACTCATCCCTCAAGTCGTATCAAGGAGGTTAATTCATGCCAGCTGAACATTTCCCACACCACTATTTGACCGGTAATAACTTGAGCAGTAGATATGACATAGGCAGGGTCCTTGCGTTCATGAGGTTGGTGTCACACTTTCACAGATCGTCAGTACAAAATAGAGTGAATCGTGATTTATCGGACCACGTAACCTTTTTCCATTCGTTCACCGTCCAGTCTGGGTACTTTGGGAACCATGTGAGGCGAATCTTCTCTTTGGAAGAGAAGAGTAGTTTCCGGAGAGTGGCACGACTACGAAATTGTTGAAAAGTTACGCACCCATCTGTACTGATCCTCCATCTGCCTGTGTCCATAATATAATTTAAGCAACAACATCTTTGCACAAACGAATTATGACGCCTTTCTCAATTACATATCCGCATATAAAAAATTAACCTAATCTTTGTGCCACCGAACCAAGAGTCATCTAATAAGTGGCCCGGATGCATAAGTGACTCAGAAGAAATACAATTAATTCCCTTATGTCGAAAACACTTTGCTTTCATCTAAAGAAATTCAGTTACCGTAATTGAAGAAGGTGAGAAAGAGATTTCTTCCCTTTCCTCGTGCGTTGCTGTAAATAAGGATAGTTCGGAGGAGTTTAGAGGCTTTACCTTAATTTTTTAATTAAAATTAAAGGATAAAGCTGAGAATCTGTAGCTTCCATTTCACTGTAAAAGAAGATCTTATGAAATATATTAAAATTTTAAAGAGATTAAAAATATATTAAAAGTTTGGAACTATCCGAAAAATCACGCCGTAAAGAAATTTCTGTACAGTAGAATTACAAACGGTTTGATGTCATCAATACACCTTAGGGTGCAGTGTAGTGAGTCTCGGTCTTGGTGTCGGCCATGGTGGTCTCGACTACATCACTCACTGGTGCAGTAATAACGTTTTTGTTATGTTCTTAAGTTTTGTTTCTCAATACAGATGTAGATAAATTATCTCTATATATTTATTCATTAGTTTGCTCTCTCTCTCTCTCTCTCTCTCTCTCTCTCTCTCTCTCTCTCTCTCTCTCTCTCTCTCTCTCTAGGAAAAGAATAATTTAAAGACCCATATCTTAAAAGTTCTTTAAAACCTACGAGACATTATCCTCTTTTCACTGTCGCTATTATATAAAAATTCTTCACCTTACCAATTGCTACAACAAAATTGGAGGAAGAAAGGGAGTGAGAAAAAATGCTGGAACTTATAAAATTCCCTTCAGGATTTACCAAAAATACACGTTTGGGAGGGACCAACGATTTTAAAGGTAAGATTACCAACATGGCTTTGATTTAAGAGTGGGAAGTAACAATAGATATTTCCACTTTCACAGGGTTGGAACTGGGCAGAGGAATATTGACAAATTACACTTCATTCATCCATAATATGAACAACGATAATGAAAAATTTTGAAACTCTTTTAAATCATTAACACATGGAAACAACGTCAAGGAAAGTCAAAGTTTCCTTAATTATGATGCAGTTTCATCCTCTGTCGTCATTTATTAACGTATTTTATTGCGTATCCACAGTTAACCATATTTTTTCTAACTTCATGTTCATCAGTCGAAAAGACCTGAAGGTTTACTAGTTGGCTCCGAAATGCATTCTCTTTTTGGAGTTTAAGTTTGAAATATCTGTACTTGTAACGTATTAATTTTGGCAAACTAAGTTTTTAAATTTTAGCAACCACCCCCCTCCCCCTCCCCAGCAGGGCCGGCGAGAGCTGCCCCGGGGAAGGATTGGCATATGGGCCCCCCTGTTTACTCAGTATTTTATTATGAATGTTTCTTGTGTACATAACAAGCAAACTGATTATATGTCCAAGTCACTATTCAAAACATACAGTATGAATAAACAACTCAGAAGAAAATGATTATTTTATTTTTCGAATCAATTACAGTATATTAATTACAGTATTACAGTATATTAATTCTATCTATTTTTCATTTGTTCGTTCTCCCTCCTCATCTTGTGCGGAACGCTCTTCTACACAAGCATCGTTCTTTACATTAATTATACTGTGTTGTTTGCAGTTAAAATGTATATATGTACGGCATGCGAAGATGCCCCCTCAGGGCATTGGTTTCTGCTCGTATGTAGGAGAATTACGACTTCTGATTGATCGAGGTCCTTGGTGTAGCGGATAGCATATCTGACCGGCAATCGGATGATCCCGGGTTCGATTCCCGGGAGGTACCTCATTTTTCACTTGTTCGTTCTCCCTCCTCATCTTGTGCGGAACGCTCTTCTACGCAAGCGTCGTTCTTTACATACATACATATATATATATATATATATATATATATATATCCAGTAAACCCTCGTCCAAATCGTGTTTGTCCAGCGCGAATTTGCTTATACGCAGAAAAATAAATGCGAACAGTTATATCACAGCTTCACAGGCCTGCGAATGAGAGCTTTGTAAGAGTTATTTTCTTACTAATAACCGATTTTATATAATTCAACTAAGCTGATTTCGAATAAGGTCCATTACAAATGCAAACAACATTAAAAAGAACGAAGACTATTAACGTCAATTACATATTCATCTTTATTTGTCCTGAGTTTTCTTGTAAGATCTATGCCTTTTAGTCTCGAATGAACGCGCGGTTCCTTTTCTTTTATGTAATAATTCTGGAGTATCCCGTTTCAACATCCAGCAGTAATCAATCACCGTGCTGATGTCCCACCTTCCCTGATATCTCTTCTCCATTTCTTTGATGTCTTGGTGAAACCGTTCTCCTTGTTCTTCGCTGAGTGCTCCGAGATTCTCCAGGAAGTAATCCAAGTGTGAATGTAAGAAATGTAATTTTAAACTCGTATTACAACCCAACTCTTTGAACTTATTTAGCATGTTGTTCACAATGTTTTGGTAATTTGGGTCCTTGTTGTTCCCCAAAAATTTGCTGATAACATCCTTAAAAGCAATCACGCTTCTTTTCCAAAATTGTTCATTGTTCTTTCAAAGTGTTCATCCAAAGTCAGTTTTCTAATCTGGGGATCTAATCGTTTCCATCGTCATCAGACACCGAATCAGATGAAGTTATATCAAGAGTATTTGGTTTTGTAGGTACAGGTATACCAGGTCCATGGGCAACAGGTCTTATAGCAGACTGAAAGTTTGGATAAGAAATTTCCTTTATATTTTTAGTATTGTAGCCTTGCACGTTACATGAACAAAAATAGCAGTCATTGCTGTGATTTCTAGGCTCACGCCAGACCATTGGAATCCCAAAAGGTAAAGAATACTTTTTACCTTTACTCCACAGTCACTGCAAACTTTATGTGGAGCCCATGATTTGTCTTGATCCCCAAGTTTAATTCCGAAGTACGCATAGTATTCTTTTTTGACGAAGTCTGTAATATCTCTCCTTTGTTTTTTCACAGTAAATTTTCCACAAATATAACAGAAAATGTTTGGGCTATTTACACTATTTACACACCCTCTGGTTGCCATAGCGACAAATGAACAAATTTCAAAAGAGAAATATAGTCACCGCGCACCTTTGAATAATAACTATAACCTCGCACGCACTCGACCCACGCTTCTCAAACTAGGGGTCGCGTAAATATTATTGGGGGTCGCAGAAACATTTGAAAATATTATTTGGTGCTCTTCCAATACGTGCTCTACCGTAAAATTTAAATTCCAATATGTGTTAACTAACGAAAATATCACGACCTAACCTAACCAATCGTTAGGTCAATTGTACGCCCTTGACGATTGGTTAGGTTAGGTCGTGATATTTTCGTTAGTTAGCACATATTGGAATGTAAATTTTACGGTAGAGCACGTATTGGAAGAGCACCTATTATTTTTTTCATAAATATACAGTGTTAGTACCTATTGCTTTTATGACATTGAGTGAAAGGTCGCGAAAAAATTTGTCTGATCCAAAGGGGTCGCAAGTGAAAAAAGTTTGAGAAGCCCTGCAATAGACAGACTGACTCATCTCGTAGCTTGTCAGTCACTTATATACTAGCGGTGCGTTTCTCGAATGTTCTAGAAGACACTATGACGTCACTTCTGATCTGGAAGCATTTATAGGCAGTAGTTTTTAATCAAAATTTAATTGAGTTAATTTTAATGAAAATTACTTACATATGTAATATGACATTTTGTAAAAAATCTGTACGTCATGGCAAAAAATGAATATTATTTTAGGAATCAGCGTGGAAAAATTACTATATAAGTGATAAAATATTTCGAACAACAAAACCATCGCAGGCCTGTGAATTACTTGCCGAAAGCGGAAAATCTGATTATACACGGTCCGCCAAACACGCTCTAATACAGTAGTACTGTACGCGTTCCAATGCGCTCTCTAGTGTTTTCTCCTGCACTTTGTTTTTGTCGTATTTTGCCTTTGTTTTGCTATTACCCTTAGTCAGTAGTATGGCACCAAAACGTAAAGCATCTGGAAGTGATAGTGAAGAGAAGAAAAGTCGTAAGGTTATGACATTAGCCGAAAAAAATATCGATTCTAAATAAGTTGCGTGGTGGTATGAGCATAACATCACTTGGCCGCGAGTATCACGTGAATGAGTCTACCATACGCACCATCCGAAAGAGTGAAGAAAAGATACGTGCTATTTTCATTTAATATATTTTTATTTATCATATGTAAATATCATTATGTTTATGATTTTATTATGTTCTTATTTCATATACAATATAGGTAGGGAAATTCATTTATGTGTGAATAAAAAAATTAAGGTATCTAAGTATTAATGGGAGACTTTACACAGCCGCGTTCACGTATCCCCATTTATCCCATAAGCCTTATGGCATAAGGTATTAAGTTTGTTCAACGCGGATTTACCTAACGCGCCGTTCTCGAGGAACCTAACCCCCGTGTTGGACGATGGTTTACTGTATATTATTTTTTTATGTTGGAAGAAGGGGGGGCCAAGGGCGAGCGCCCACAAAAATAACCCCTTCATAGAAACAGGAGAGCGCCGAAAACAAGGTCTCCAAGACTCAACGATGCCACTTTTTTCATATAAATTTTGAAAAGAGTGTGCAGTGTGTAAGATGCATGTATGTGTAGTGAAGAATAGAGGAAGAAGTGTTTGAGAGTATGTGGACTGCTTACAGGGTAGATGAGACATGGAAAAAGATCAGCTAAAGGGGTGAGTGACAAGAGAAACGGGAGTTCCAGCGCTCCCTGTATCTTGCCTAACGTCTAGCACCGGAGTACTTTCCTGGTCGATTGGTGTCTTCAGTCTCCCTCTAAATACTAATTTATATATACAGGGTGAGTCAAAAGTCCAGGAACATAGGAAGGCTAGGAAACTTTCATTGCAAAAAGACGTGTTACAAGTAATGTTATAAGATGTGTTCTATATGTTCTCCTTTCACTTCAGACATTTCTGGACTCTGTTTCCCCACTCGACCTGGAGTCTTTCCAGGACATCGGGCTGGATTGAAGGACAGGTTTCTGTAATGAGCTGCTTCAAGTGGTCTGTGTCCCGGATCTTCAGACCATACACAATGGCTTTGAGGTGTCCCCAGAAGTAAAAGTCCAAGTCGGGGGACCGGGAAGACCACTCCACTGGACCACGACGACCAAGCCAACACCCTGGAAATTATTGTAATAACAATTTCCAATTATTTCCTATGTTTCCAGACTTTTGACTCACCCTGTATAATTTATATAAAATATAATTTTATATTATAACTTATAAATATAATATATATATATATATATTATATACATATATACACTAGGAGGAGTATTCAATATATTTTGCCCCACCCTTTTTTCGAAGCTAAATAGTAGGCCATGGGGCTGAAATGTCTTTGGGCCGTAAGTTTGAACTTTCTGCGCTTCATATAACCGGATTTTTCCAGTTTGAACCTTCCCTCGTACAAAACCGCTTTTAAACGCCCTTGTATAAAACCCATGGTTAACGCAGATTCGAAAATGGAGTCTGACAGTGATGTGCTCGTAAACAGAGAAGAAAACAGAGAAGGAAACAGTTGGAAATATTCACAAACGTCTACAAAACGTTTACGGAGATGCTGTTGTTGATCGAAGAACAGTTGGACGCTTGTCTAAACGTGTGAGATCATCGGAGAGAGGGAGAGCCAGCCTCGATGATGAGCCACGCAGCGGTCGCCCGGCATCGGCTGTCACATCTCACACTGTGCAATGTGCTAGCAGCATCATTCGATCAAATCGGTGCGTCACATAAAAGGAGCTATCACTGAAGCTAGGAATTAGTGAATGAAGTGTGAATACGATAATTCAGCAACTGGAATACTCAAAAGTGTGTTCACAGTTTGTTCCTCGCGAACTGACTGAAGATCACGAAACCCAAAGAAAAGAAATTGCTTCTGAGTCGTTGGTTCGATACGAGACAGAAGTAGGGTGGCCAGACGTCCGGCTTTAGGCGGACAGTCCGCCTTTTGAGCACTCTGTCCTTAGGGTGGCCATTTCCAAATTTCAAATGGCTACCCTAGACAGAAGGGGAATGACTTCCTTTCACGAATTGTAACTGGGGATGAGACTTGGGTACACCACTTTGAACCTGAAACAAAACGCCAATCCATGGAGTGGCATCACGCAGACTCCCTTCGCAAGAAAAAGTTCAAAATGGCTCCCTCTGCAGGAGAGGTTATGGCCACCATCTTGTGGGACATGAAAGGGGTAATTCTGGTGGACATTATGAAGAAAGGACAAACAATCACCTCAGAGGCATATGTTGCTACCCTACAGAGACTCCAGAGACGTATAAAGCGAGTTCCACGGGAGAGAAAACTGGAAGACGTCCTTCTTTTGCACGATAATGCAACACCACATAACAGTTTGCAAACAAGAGAGGCCATCACAAAAATGCCCTTGACTGTGTTACCCCACCCTCCATACAGCCCGGATCTGGCGCCTTCAGACTTCCATTTGTTTGGGCCAATGAAGGATACTATTCGTGGAAGAAAGTTTCAGAGTGACGATGAGGTTGTTAAGGAGGTTAAGAGGTGGCTCCAGCGGAACCCAGCGGACTTTTACCAGCAATGACTAAAGGCTCTTGTTTCGAGGTGGAGGAAAGCCATAAAAAAGGATGGAGACTACACTGCGTTCGCACTTATTAAGCAGATTACATTTTCTCCAATGTTTTCAAAAGTTTTTCCCCGATTTCAATGAAATTTGTAGCAAATAATCACTATATATAGCAGCATTGATGGTATTCATTTCGATAAAATATTTTGATAATTAAAATAATTATCTCATTTTATTGAAAAATATGTAAAATATTGTGTTCCGAATTATTAAGCAAGTATTCTATTTACGGATCTAAATGGTGAAAATGGGTAAGAAGAAGGATTTAACACTAACTGAGAAAAGAAAAATAGTCAAGTTACTCGCTGAAATATAAAAATCTATTGAAATTGCGAAGCAGTTTGGCAGAGCTTATCGAACTGTAAACAGGTTTGTAGCGGAGGGTACCAAACTGAGGCAGCGAAGTGATAAAGGAGCTATAAGAAAAGTGACAAGGCGGCAGATATCTGTAATCAAGCGCAAACTGCAAAGCATCCATTGTCCTTAAGTAAAGAGGTTTTTGAGCAGGCTGGCATACATAATGTACCAAGAACATCTCGAAGTGGAATCCTCCAAACAATTGGCAAGACGTGTAAACCTACGATTCAGTCACCATTAACACCCAGGTACAAGAAGCAGCGTATTGAATGGGCGCGTTAGTACGTGAAAACAAATTTTAATACTGTATTGTTCACCGATGAATGAAGAGCAAACCTTGAGGGATCTGATGGTTGGTTAAGAAGATGGATTGCTAAGGGTCACTCTCTACCATGGAATGAAGTTTTCTTTTAGAAAGTTTGTGTAAGACTAGGCATTCATTTTTACACCATCAGGCACTCTGTATGGGACAGCTACTTCATTGCCTATCAATCCTGCCCAAAACATGACACTACCTCCACCTTGTTGGCGTCTTAATCTCGATGGTAGAAATTGGCTCTCAGCAATCCATCTTCTTGACCAAACATCAAGTCTCTCAAGGGTTGCTTTTCATTCATCGGTGAACAATACAGTTTAAAATCTGTTTTCACGTACTGACGCGCCCATTCAACACACTGCTTCTTGTACTGGGTGTTAATGGTGACTGAATCGTAGGTTTACACGTCTTGCCAATTGTTTGGAGGATTCCACTTCGAGATGTTCTTGGTACATTATGTATGCCAGCCTGCTCAAAAACCTCTTTACTTGAGGACAATGGATGCTTTGCAATTTGCGCTGATTACAGATATCTGCCGCC
>JAJOZX010009630.1:102500-156067 GCA_023014485.1 Bathynomus jamesi | reverse complement strand
AATGCTGCTGACAGATTCGAACTCTGTAGAGGTACTGATGATGCTCATGTAGAATCATATGCTTAAGTATTCATTAAATGTATGCCGGTACTTACGTATTATCGGGACTACCAACTGTTTATTATGTATTTTTGCTCTCGTCATTTTCATTTAAACTAACGAAAATATAACAACTTAACCTAACTAATCATCAAGGGCGTACAGTTGATCTAACCGGGAATTCAATTAACCTAACCGGGCATTCAGTTGACCTAACCGGGCATTCAGTTGACCTAACCGGTCATTTTTCGTATAAATAAATAAATTTACCAATGATCTAAAAAAAGGAAAGATTTTGCGTTAAGTTAGGTTAGGTTAGCTACGAAAATCAAAATAAAACGGAACGAACCAAACTAAATTTACGTTTGCATTATGATTAACAATTTAAGTATATTTCAGTAAATTTCATTGTTTTAAGGTGAAGAAAATTATTTTTATACAGTACATTGGTTAGGTTAGGTCAGGTTAGGATAGGTTAGGCTATGTTAAGCTAGGTTAGGTTAAGTTTGGGTTAGGTTAGGTATGACCAATAATATATTTGTCGCGCATAGGTTGTGCGAGCCTCTGCCCGCTTGCGACTTTTTAGGGCTAATGCACTTTGGACAATCCAACGAAGGTGGTCCTTGTTGGGTAAGCTCGGCCTTAGCCGAGAGCATCCGTGTACCAATGAACAGTTTCTACCAGGTTTTTTTCCGAACGGGTGAATGGAAACACTTCACTTCAAAAATTGGAGTTTTAGTTCACTCATAAATTTTTATTCACAACGTATATACAGAACGAGGCACTGATAATTAATCAGAAGTTTACAGCGGGAGAGGTTTTACCTCTTACAACAGCAGCTCAAGCAGGAATTTACAGGGGTAGAGGTTCGACTCGTTTGACAATAGTTAAGGTAGGAATTGAAAGTGAGGAGGCTTGTCCTCCTCGAGTAAGGGTTACGGCAGGAATTTACAAGGAGGAAGGTCGTCCTCCGCGAGTAGGGGGTAAGGCAGGAATTTAAAATGAGAGAGGAGCCACCTCTGGTAACAACGGCTCAGGCAGGAATTCAAAGTGAGGGAGGTGCAACCTCTGGTAACAAGGGGCCAGGCAGGAATGAATTAATTTACAATACAAGAAATAAATAAGCCTCAGTTTTGGGGAATGCAGTTGAAGGTTAAGCTCCCACTTTAGCTGGAGAGCTGAAGAATTCTGACGTCAAGCATAATTTAAGAATACAACGAAATTTAGAAAGATAAAAAGATTAACAAAGAAAATACTAATTTTTGTAAGGTATACACTTTTGGGTGGCGACATAATGTCGGGGGACCAACATGTACCGAGTACATTAAGTACATAAATTACATTATATGAAGTACATTAATTACCTTTAATTACAATTTTAGCAATTTGTTAATTGACATATCTAATACTGAAGTAATCTGAATAGGTAATACAATTTAAATAATGAAGGAGAGTTCTCCGTTGTTCTATAATTTAAAGGGGATTAACAACAATGTTATATATATATTTATAGTTAACAGTGATTACGCCAAATTATGTCTAATATTATTAGAGGAATGGTTGGTTATCATGATTTGAAAGTCTAATTAGCTAGCGATGATGAAAACGGAGAAAAATACGGTGTACTTTTCACTTGGAAGTACACGGACATTAATGATAACATAATACAGACAATATAGTATAATATAATAATATACATAACATCTTAATGTTATAAATTTGTAGCAGAAGCAAGAGAGGAGATTTTCGAATTCAGATGCTTGGTTTTGGCGACGACATCGGAATTCGAACACTGAGTCAGCATTAACGAGTACCTTGCGAGAGGTGAAATAATTTAAAGAAAAAGTATAAAGAATACACGTGGACGTGTTTACATGTACGCAATCATGATCGTCAAGGGACATGTACGACTGCGCAAAGTAGTGTACACAGTCGTCACACAATAAGTTGTGTGCGTAATCTAGACACGAGCAAACATAGACTGATAAGTTGATAGGGCATAAGTAGACAATAGGTAGATGAATAAGTAATAAAATTAATAAAGGATAGCGGTCAAGAAAGAACATGGATGTATGAATGAGTATGGTTGAATAATACCGACAGGACACAACATATAAATAATGACTTATAGATAGTAAAGCTTTTATTAGTATTAAAGAATGTGCCATACATTGAATACTAAGGATAGCCTCATACTAAGCACGTGATCGAAACGTGAAGGAAACTAAGTACTTTATGACGTCAGAGTGATTTACTCTGTACGTATCGTATAAGTCATTAGTTGGGGAGAAATTAAAGGAGACGGATTAGAGAGGCACAGTTAAGGGACATTCGCTGTTTACAGCGAACTACTAATGGCACAAACATGGATACTGTTCATTATGAATGTTCAACCATAGAAATGGTAAATCGCATGCTTGTGACATATTTTTTTGTAATATTCCAGTCTTCCATTCTGTTCCTTTAATGTTTAAAAACTGTCACGAATGTACGTATATAGCCTAGGTCTTTGCGCCAACTAAGAATAAGATGGCCGATAGCCTACGTCCAATTTTCAACACAAATTATCGTCAAATTTTTGAAACGACAAATTTTTTTTGTTTTTACAAGCAGAGCCTTCGGCTCACTGCTCTACGGGCACTGCTTGTGCTTCGCAAACTCGCCTACGACGAGGGGCCTGAGCTACCCTTTTGGGGGGAGGTCGTTCTCCCTCTCCCCCCAAAACCCCTCATCCCCCTCTATGCAACTTGGGGGCTAACCCCCTCCCCCATTACCCCACCCCACCCCATTACCCACACCCATCAACCCCACCTCTCTCTCCCATTTACCCCCATCACCACCCTTCCCCCATTACCCCCAGGGGGAAGGGGCTGGCACCTTGCAACACTTGATCAACATTGCAATTGCATATATGCACTCGAACATTTTGCGGTCATATTACTACCTTGGAAGATTGTGTAATTATACAGTGCTCTTCAACCTGGGTATACGGTATACCCAGGGGTACCAATTCTATTTAGGAGAATATGGCAGAGATGGGGTATACAGGGGTATACGAAATTTTTGGGGGTATACATATACATGACGACTGGGCTGATAAAATTCTTGCCATGTGTAGACAACTTTTCAAATTTCCAAGCAAAATAAAGTAATAAATAAACAAAATCGTCTTTCCTTGGGTCCCCCCTCCTAAAAAAAAAAAAATAGAAAACGAGCAGAAATCCACTATAGTCCGAATAAGCAATGGTAAATGACAAATACCTCAAGGGACCATTCTGAGTTCATTCCGATCTTGAAACGGACATGTTATGTGCCTTGAAAAGTGGACGCTCAATTCTGCCAGTTGAGGTTTAAGTTTTGGTTTTTGGCTAAAAATATAATAGTTACCCCTTTTTCTTTGACGTATTCAATCTGACGTGAAGGCAGCGAGTCTTTTGCTTATATTGAGGTTTTAAATGTGGCAGGGCTAGGCTGCTTTAAACCCTAGATCCATGTCCCAAAGCTGGATCCTGTCTGCTTTGCAGATAGCTGGTGAGGGAAGCTATATTTATGGGACCTCTTTGCGAGTGACCCGTTGCCCACGTCGGGCTAGCATCATGAAAAAGAAAAACTATGGTATTTGTCATTTACCATTGCTTATTCGGACTATAGTGGATTTAATTATCCCAGAAGAGTTCCTTGTTCCATGCACGGTCTGTGTGTATCATGGTGACCAGAAAACTCGGTCCCGAAAACTCGGTCCCAAGAAAACTCGGTCCCGGAAAACTCGGTCCCAAGAAAACTCGGTCCCGGAAAACTCGGTCCCGGAAAACTCGGTCCCAAGACGGTGACGATGACGGTGACGGTGACGGTGAAATTTTTCCAAAAAGTAGAGAAAAAATAAAAAAACGCAAAAAAAAAAAAAAGGTGAAATACATAATAATAATAATAATAATAATAAAAAAAAAAAAAAAAGAAAAAAAAAATTAAATTGAAAACAAGAACAATAAAAAATAAGAAAAGAAGATAAAAAATAAGAAAAGATAAAAAAAGTAAAAATGAAAAAAAAAAAAAAATTTAAGCATCATATTTTAATAAAGCGATAATTTTCTTGAATCTTTTTCTTTTTTCAAATTCATCCGTCACAATTTTGGTGCCGGGTTTTACATTATACAATATTACTTCAGTTACAGTTCTTGCATTTCTATTCTCCACTGGTACATATAGATGGTTCCTTTATCTCTTCTTTAGTTAATATCTCATAATTCTCATTATCCGTTAAAAATTTTTTTCGAAAATCTAGCCATATTTTAAAGGGGGCTTTAAAAAATTCAAAAAGACTGTTTTTCCAAAAAGACACTGTTTTACCCATTTACCAATTTTTATATACATGTTTAGTTTGCAACCAACTAATTTTTTTATACGTGTTTAGTTTACAACCAACATGCTAAAGCTTTAATAGTTAACAGTGAATAACCCATAATGGCGGTGGCGTTCATTGAGTTGCAGAGAGGGAAGAAGAAGTTAATTGACAATTGCAATTATGTGTATGACTTTCATAAAAGTAGTGCTGCCGGTCAAAAGTTATTTTGGCGCTGTGAAAAACGTGGAATGTGTAGTGCTCGTGTCCATACTGATTCAAATACTGATATACCAAATGTTTTGCTACTGTCGGGAAACACAACCATCCTGCACATGCTTCTGCAATTCAAGCAAGAACTGCAGTTGCCGAAATTAAATCAAAGGTAGCGTTCTTATTTTACTTGGTTTGTAAGCGTTCTTATTTTACTTCTTTTCATCTTTCACCCCTCTCCTATTTTCTCCGACTATTTTTCTGACTTGTCGGCAGTGGCCGGCGGATGATGATGGTGAGACCTTTTTCCTCTTTTTCTGAATGAATGTTAACCCACGAATGATAGGTGTTGCTCCTTACTTAACCCTTTATTCTCTTCTCTTCTCTTAACCCCCTACTCTTTCCTTTCTCTCGGGCTAGCCTTAGAGTGGACCTTAGGGTCTTTGTTAGCCTTAGCTTCTGTAGATCTGTAGATCTACAACGCGACTTCTTTTATGTGATGCTGTTCATGAATTAGATGGTGATACACGTGCTAATTTACCAACACTGCCAACATTAGCAAGATCTATTACCAACTGGAGGCATAAAGCATCCGGAATTCCTCCACTACCTGAAAATCGTTAATTGTTTTCATTCATGGTACTCAGTTTTCTTGGGACCGAGTTTTACGGGACCGAGTTTTCTGGACCGAGTTTTCCGGGACCGAGTTTTCGGGACCGAGTTTTCCTAGAACCGTGTATCATATATATATGATACCTCTTACAAGCGGTAGCTCACTATCGCTCGCGACCGTTGTACAACTTGGCCCTCCGGGCGGGTAGCACTGTGACATATACTGCTATATACGCCATTACCCCCACCCCTCTCCCCCATTACCCCGCACCCCACTCCCCAATATCCCCACACACAAAAGTAAAAACGCCATTACCCCATTACCCTCCCCCTCTCCCCATTACCTCCCACCCCTCCCCCTCCCCCCTCCCCCAACTACTCCACCCCCCCCCACTACCCCCGGGCAGGTAGCACTGTGACATCTAATATACTATTGAGCTAAAATGTGTGTGTGTGTGTGTGTGTGTGTGTGTGTGTGTGTGTGTGTGTGTGTGTGTGTCCGTTTTCTTCGGAACACGTGAACAGCCTAAACGGCACATCGGAAAATTCTGCAACCACCACCAACTGATAGCCCATGAGCTGACGATGTGCTCTGTCAAGTTTCCCGGTCCTAGGTCACCGGTTACTGGGTCCGAAGGCCCCAGCACCGCGATAAAACTACAGAAAAGAACGCAGCCGTGAAAATCTTGAGCTTTACATATATACTGTGATCTATATACTGCTACCCGCCCGGAGTTGGGGTGGGGAGTGGGGGTGGGGATAATAGGGGTAATGGCTTTTTTACTTTTGTGTGTGGGGGTAATGGGGGAGTGACGGTGGGAGGGTAATGGCGTTTTTTTAAATTTTGTAGCTTAGCCATTTCTTCCAATGAGGGCTTCATATAATATAAGTTTAAATCTAAAACCAATAAAAAAAATGAAGTAGCCACTTCTTCCTATGAGGGCCTCATATAATATAATACAAAAAAATACATGAAAAAGTGAAAAAAAAAATGTCTTTTTCTCTTTACATTTGTGATTGATTGGATAGCCCGAAAGGACTCACAATTTAATTGGGATATTAAGCTCCATTCTTTCATCGATTTGCACTTACGATTCATTACATTTTTTGTAATTATATTATTTTATAAAGTATGACAAAAAATAAACGATAAAGTTAGACTCGAAGTGAACCATTTTCCCATATGTTAGAGGGGAAAAAGCATTCCATCATATTATAGTATTCAACAAACGCAATACTGTCTTCTTATTTGTGGATCATAAAAAATTGATGTATATTTAAACGACGGTGCTTCTAATTGTACCATCCAGTGATATGCCATATATATCAGAGAGATGTGATATGCCATACTTTTGTCGCTTAGCCACTTCTTCCTATGAGGGCTTTATATACTATAATTTTAAATCTACAACTAATAAAAAAAATGAAGTAGTGAAAAAAGAATCCGGAGGGCGATAGCGAGCTACCGCTTGTTTCTCCTATTCAAAATGTGCTCATTATTAAAAAAAAAGTTAAAATAAGTTAAAATAAGTGTATAACATATGTATACACACAGACCGTGCATGGAACAAGGAACTCTTCTGGCAAAATTAAATCCACTATAGTCCGAATAAGTAATGGTAAATGACAAACACTATAGTTTTTTCTTTTTCATGATGTTAGCCCGACGTGGGCAACGGGTCACTCGCAAAGGTCCCTCACCAGCTATCTGGCAAGCAGATAGGATCCAGCTTTAGGACAGCCCACCTCGGGCTAATATGAAAAAGAAAAACTAACATGTCTGTCATTTACCATTATTTATTCGGACTATAGGGGATTCAATTTTCCCAGAAGAGTTCCTTGTTCATGCACGGTCTGTGTGTAACAAAAGTTTCTCAGGGGACCATTCTGAGTTGTATCATATATATATATATATACATATATATATATAATATATATATATATATATATATATATATATATATATATATATATATATATTAGGAAGGGTCGAAAATGGGAAATTTTTTATTTCTTAAAAAGTACACTATGTGAGGTTTTTTTTATCACTTTAACAAAATATTAAAAGATCAAGCATGTGCTACCCTACTACCCCTATCACATGCCCCTCCTCCCTTTTATACCTTCATATTTGCATATGTTTAATGTTGTTATATGTTACATGATAAGTTGTTTGTTTAATGCTTGATATTTTTATGTTTCAGATAAATAGAAATAATTTGCATTTGCTTTAATTATAATTTGAATTATCATAAATTATATATAATTTGATTTTACTTCTGATATAAACTATAACTACTAGAAGCAAGTCCTCAAATGCAGCCTTTGGCTATCCTGCGGAATTCCCTGCAGCCATGACTCCTTCAAAAGCAGATGATGTGAGACACTACCTTTTTGTGCGCCGTCGTGAAGAAGCTAAATCAAAAGGATCGGCAACGGCTAATGATTGTTACAGGGTTGTTGTAAAAGATATTGAAAACATTTAGATGAAATTTTCTTTTCCTACGATTAACTAATAGAAGAAGCCTCAGAATTGAACACGGTGCCGTTATATCGAAGAAATGAAAGTTTTGCCTTAAAAGTAGCTCAGTATGATGAAATGTTTGGTATATCTTCTTGTGAATGCTTAACCACACCAACATGCTTGACAGAAAGAAACTAGAAAGAGTAAGAAATCGCATGGGTGAAACAAATACTTTTAGGTCTAAATCCGAAAATCTGAAAATGGAGTGCCTTGGATTTGATGGAAGGAAAGATAACACATTAACTAAAAGTGGAAAGATAAAAGAAGAACACTATGTTATTGTGAAAGAACCTGGAAGCATCTATGTAGACCATGTCACACTAGATAATGGAACTGCTCGCTGCATAGCAGAAGAGTTGATAACTATTATTACAGACTCGAACAGCACAGATACTAACTATCAAAGCTTTACTGTGTGATGGTACTCCTGTAAATACAGGAAAAATTGGTGGAGCCATAAAAGTGGTTGAAATTCAACTTAACAGACCAGTGCAGTGGTTGGTGTGCCTCTTGCATTTGAATGAGCTGCCTTTTATGCGCGTTTACAAAGCCATTGATGGTAAAACAACAGGTCCAAATACTTTTGTGGGTTCAACTGGGAATAAACTGAAAACAGATTTAACAAAATTGGAGATAGTCAAATATTCTCGCGTAAAGGGAAACATTAAAGAAATTCCACCAAATGTTGTGAAGGAGCTAAGCCGTGATCAAAGATATCTCTATGATATGTGTCTGGCAGTGCAAACTGGAGACACTTCTCAAGATCTGTCCACTCGATCCCAGGTACCCTTCACCATGCTCGCTGGCTAACTCTAGCCAACAGGGTCCTTTGATTATATATCTCAACGCCAAATCCCGATAAAAATGTTCAAGATATAGTCAAGATTATTATACAGTTCTATGTTCCAGGGTGGTTTTGGATAAAATCTCATCCTAATGCAACTGATGGTGCATATAACTTTTGGCATTTAATGTGCTTGCTTCGAAATTTAGATGAACAACATCGATCATTCGATCAATCATAGAACCAGTATTAAAGAATAAAGCCTACTTTGCCCACCCAAAAAAATATACTCATATCAATGGTAACTGACAAGAGACTAGAAATTAGGGAGCAAGCTATTTAGAAAATCATCCTTTCAAGAACTGGATTTTCAAGTACCAGAAACTTTGAGTTGCCTCGAACCCTCAATCTCCAATCTACTGACTACACCGAGATGATCGATTGGCAAAAAGAGATCATTACTCCTCCACCGCTGCTAAACAATTTTAGCGACGATGAGCAACTACAGGCTCGATGTAAGCCACTGGAAATAGCTTCTTTTCCATGCTACAGTCAAAGTGTGGAAAGGGCAGTGAACCTAGTAACACAGGCATGTCAGGAAAGAATAGGATATGACAACCGTCAAAAGTTTATCTTAAACTCATTAGAATCAAGGCGAAAACTGCCCAAGTTTGAATGGAAGGCCCAATGGAATGAGTAAGAAACATATGAAATAAAATTTCCTAATGATATTGAAAAATTTCTTCCCTTTTGATGTGATAAGGAACAATGAAAAAGTGAATTGAATTTTAGCACATTTATTATGCCTCTAATTTTTTCTTCTGAATATATTGTACTTAATTAATTTTCCTAATACTGTACATTATTAAATAAAATATTATACGTTAATAATGATTTATATCATCAAAAAACCTGAATGTAGAGTAAGTCTCGTATAAATAGAATATTCTTCAATATAGGTCAAAAAGTGAAAAATTGTACCAGGGGTAGGAGGCTTTAAACAGCGAAAATAATTTGTGAGGGGGTTCCTGTGTTCCATTCAAACCCCTCACAATATGTACCTTTTCAATATCAAACTTCGACCAGCTAATATATATATATATATATATATATATATATATATATATATATATAGGGTGGGCCGTAAGTTTCCATACATAGGAAAAATAAACATTTTTTTATGGACAACCATTTTTATTTATATAATATGCTCTACATGGTTGCCATTGTTTTGAAAACACATTTCAATACGTGTTCCCACTGTTGATGAACACGCATTAGCACAGTTGACGTTATGCTTGTAATGGCGTTGGTGATACGTTCCTTTAGATGATTTATGTCTCGTATCTTTTCCTGATACACCATGGCCTTCAAGTGCCCCCAAAGATAGAAATCAAGGGGGGTGAGATCTGGGGATCTGGGAGGCCACTCCACAGGACCACGCCGACCAATCCAAGCATCCGGAAACTGCTGATCCAAATACCGACGCACGTGAAGACCATAATTTAAATTTTCCTATGTATGGAAACTTACGGCCCACCCTGTATATATATATATATATATATATATATATATATATATATACTCGTATATACCGGGTGGACGAAAAAAACCTGGACACTTTTGTTTTTCCTACAAATTTCAAACTAGTGAAGCTAATACACCCAAATTAGTACAAGATGTAGCCAATAGTATGGTTATCATGTGCTGAAAGACTCAGTTAATTATCTTTGACCGTTTCTTAATTATAAAAAATTTAACTTGACGAAACAAACAGCGAGATTTTGTGAAGCTCTCTACACTATTGGATGTGTCAGATGTTCGCTACAAAACAAGCAATTTGCACATGCGCACCTAAGACAATGAGAAGTGGCCACATGGCGAATTGGTAGGCTAGCAGTGTCAGGTTTCTTTAAGAAGTGTTGGCTGATGGAATGTTTTTTCTTATTTTTTTCTTGTGGTAATTAAAATTCTATCGCAATGGTTTTAAGTAAAGAAGACTTGGCTGTTATGAAGGCGTGTTTTGCCGAGAAGGGATGGAGTGCTAGAAAAATAATTAGGGAATTTCCGGGAAAAAATTGGAAAAGAAGTACAGTACAATACGTAATAAATAAAATTAGACAATCAGGGTCAACTGACAGAAAACGTGGCAGCGGTCATCCGACTTTACATTAACTGTATCAACAAATCGACAAAACAACCGAGTCAATGCATTAACTTCAAAATCGGAAATCCCGCCAGACCGTCTTTATCATCCAATTTCACGATTTTTCAAGAAATTAATGGTATCTTGTGATGTTTCTTACAATGGAAAAACCAAATTATTCTTTACTGATCCACAGAAAACAAAAATGAACTCGCATAATTACAATGAACATCTCGGAGAACTTTTACCGGAATGCCAAGACTTGTACCCGAACAAAGATTTTATTTTTGTTCAAGACAATGCACCATCTCATTCAACCAAGGCAACCCAAGAATTTTTGATGGCAAACATTCCTGAATTCATAAAAAGTGAAGAACGGCCACCAAATTCTCCTGACTTAAATCCTCTGGATTACTTCGTGTGGAATGAGCTGAAGTCATTGGTGTACCATGGTCGCAGGGAACCATTTTCAAGCCTGGAAGCACGTAGACAAAGAATTGAGGTTGTTTGGCCTATGGTGTCCCAAGACAAAATCAAGTCATCCATAGATCAGTAGAAAAGGAGAGTACTGGCCGTAATTCAAGAGAATGGGGGACCAATACAACATCGATATCAATAGGGTAAGTTTTATATGAGGTCCATTGAAATTTTTAGCCATGATAACTATACTATTGGCTACATCTTATACTAATTTGGTGTATTAGCTTGACTAGTTTGAAATTTGTAGGAAAACAAAAGTGTCCAGGTTATTTTCGTCCACCCGGTATATATATATATATATATATATATATATATATTATTATTATTATACAGAGCTGGGCACTTGCGTTTTTTTTTGCGGTACTGCGGTACTGCGGTACTACCGCACTACCAAACCGGTACCGCATAACGCAGTACCGCAAAGGATCGCTGAAAGTACAGCCTGTACTTTCAGCGATCCTTTGCGGTACTGCGTTATGCGGTACCGGTTTGGTAGTGCGGTAGTACCGCAGTACCGCAGTACCGCAAAAAAAAACGCAAGTGCCCAGCTCTGTAATAATATATATATATATATATATATATATTACGGTTTTTTGGCAAAATCGGTCTTTTTGCAAATTCTCCGGTCAGTTTGCAAAGAAACCAAAACAATAGTAATTTTACAAAATGACCTTAAATGTTTGCTCATTTTGCAAAAACACAAAAATCTGTCAATTTGCAAAATAACCAATAATCTTGTCGGTGTATTTGCAAAATCTCTTGTTCTAATACTGTAGAACCTTCTAGCTCCTAACCTAACCTAACCAACAGTGTCATTGTGGTTAGGTTAGGTTAGGAGCTAGAAGGTTCTACAGTATTAGAACAAGAGATTTTGCAAATACACCGACAATATTATTGGTGATTTTGCAAAGTGGCCGATTTTTTTGTTTTTTGCAAATTTACCGATTTTTGTGTTTTTGCAAAATGATCAAACATTTAAGGTCATTTTGTAAAATTACTATTGTTTTGGTTTCTTTGCAAACTGACCGGGGAATTTGCAAAAAGACCGATTTCGTAAAAAAAAACGTAACATATATATATATATATATATATATATATATGCATTTAACTGCAATGACCACGCAGTATATAAATGAATAGAAACGACGTAAATAAGGAGCGTCTCTGCACACGGGGAAGAGAAATAACGAATAAATGAAAAATGAGGCGAACCGCCCGGGAATTGAACCCAGGGCCTTCCAATTGCCGGTTGGATGCGCTACCATTACACCACGGACCTCATCAATCATAAATCGAAATTCTCGTACATAGGGCAGAAACCAATGCCCTGAGAGGGCACCCTCACAAATCGTGAATATATGCATTTAACTGCAATGACCACGCAGTATATAAATGAATAGAAACGACGTAAATAAGGAGCGTCTCTGCACACGGGGAAGAGAAATAACGAATAAATGAAAAATGAGGCGAACCGCCCGGGAATTGAACCCAGGGCCTTCCAATTGCCGGTTATTTATTAATTTTAGTTTATTCTTTTTGATAAAAGCCTGATGATGGGTGAGTAACCCGAAACGTTGTCGATTGGACTTAAATTAAACAGGCTTTCAGTATTCTACATCTTTACCTTAATCATATATATATATATATATATATATATATATATATATATATATATATATATATATATATATACAGTTACGATCAAAATTGTTCACACCCCTCTCAATTGTAATGAATTGGTAGGAAATATATATTCCATCACTTTCTTAGATAACATAAACACAAAAGAAGACATTTAATAGTTTATTAAGACAAATAACAGTTTGATTTTATTTGAACTAAAGCCCATATACCAATTTTCTTAATTTCCCATAAATCAAAATTATTCACACCCCTGTAAGAAATCGTTCATTTTTGCCGGCTATTGAGTCAATATGACCATCACCGCATCCAAGGTCAACAGGTATCTGGCTAGTTTATCTGAGACCATATGATTTCCATACGTGCATTCAGTACTCGTCATTCGTACAAACACGTCGCTGAAGATGGCAAAGAGAACAGAGTTGCCCAAGAGGATTAGAGAAGACCATTATTCGCTTACATAAGCAAGGAAATGGATACAAGAAAATAGCAAACAAGTTGAATATTTCGAAAAACACCATTGCAAGCATCGTACGGAAATATAAAGCTACAGGTACAGTGGAATCGCTACCTGGACGAGGGAGAAAGAGGCTGTTCTCCCCAGCTGCTATACGCTTCATGAGGAGAAAGGTGGAGAAAAACCCTCGCCTGACCACCAAAGAGCTACAGCATGACCTTTCAGCTGCCGGTAAGGAGGTTTCGCTCGCTACGATACGGCGTATGCTACACCGCGAAGGGCTCTACGCAAGAACTCCGAGACGCACTCCACTGCTGACCGCTAAGCACAAGCAGAATCGTTTACGGTACGCCACGGGCCATCTAGACAAGCCAGTGAACTACTGGGAGAAGGTTCTCTGGACCGACGAAACGAAATTGGAGCTTTTCGGGGCAATGGACCAGCGCTACGTTTGGAGACGGAAGAACGAAGCGTATAAGGAAAAGAACACTCTGCCCACTGTGAAGCACGGCGGTGGATCCATCATGTTCTGGGGGTGTTTTGCTTCATCGGGAACTGGAAAACTTCACCGCGTAGATGGAACGATGGATTCGCTCCAGTACCAGCAAATACTGGCAAAAAACGTTGGGCCTTCAGTGAAGAAATTGAAGCTCGGACGCAATTGGACACTCCAGCAGGATAACGATCCGAAACACACGTCAAAATCCACAAAGGAGTGGCTGAGGATGAAGGCATGGAACGTGTTGGAATGGCCATCGCAGTCACCTGACCTAAATCCCATAGAAAATCTATGGTGGGATTTGAAAAAGGCCGTTTCCCCACGCAAGCCCAAGAACGTAACCGAATTAGAAACCTATGCCCACGAGGAATGGGAAAAAATTGAGAGGGTTGTGAACAATTTTGATGGTAACTGTGTATATATATATATATATATATATATATATATATATATATAATAATTCCTTTTAGTTTTGTATTTTAATTTTGTGTAAATATCAAACTCGATTGAATTTAAGATTGTAGTTGTGACTATAATTTTACTTTTACTGTTATCGAGGGTGGCTGTGGGGGAATGTGGTTGGATGCGGTGGCTGCCTTATCAGTATTCTCTGCGGTGAAGTACTTTTAATTTATTTGCTCTATATAGTTTATACAATTTAATACACTTGAGAATATTTCTTAAAAATACCAAACTAAATAAATCTGTATAATGTCCACAAAAAATAATCCTGATACAAAATGAAAGTTTCCAAAAATTAAAACCAAACCCCTCCTCTATTCAACATTTCAAAGCCCGTGGTTGGGGATGCCAATGTTATCGTGGGTATGTGGCGGAGCGTGGATTGTATGGGCTATATACGGGGGCTATCTGCGCGGGGATGGAAGAGTATGTAAAGGAGAGCGTGTGTGGAAGGAAAAGCAAAAGTGAGAGAAAGATGAGTAAGATGCGGTGGAAGAAGGCGTGCGAAAAGGAGAAAATGAGGCGTAGCCCTATTCGTGGGTCCTTCCACGCTTCCTTTAGGAACGAGAGGATTCTAAGTCCTCGCGGACAATTCTGTCACCGCACGACATTACGCAAGCGAAATGCGCGCGAGTTCTTTACTTCGGGTAAGGTTGACTGGAGGCGGGGTTAGGTTATCAATAAACCAACTTGAAAACATTATTATTGAAAGTACAAGAGTTCGGTTTGGGTATCGGGTACAACAAACACGAATTATTTATTTTAAAGTTTTAGATTAAGTTAGAAATTATTATTTTTAACATAAAACACTAATAACAACCAGGGCAAAACCCTGAATTAACAAACTTTAGCCTACTCTGAATCAATTTAAAGAAAACAAGAATAAATTAGTTATTTAACCCTAACACCAAATTCGTAATAACAGGAATAATGTTACGAAATACAAAATAATAAGGGAATACAATTAACATTTTTTCAAAAGTACAAAAATCTTAACGTGGCCACTCAAGGCTACTAGATAAGGTAACATGAAATGTACAGTACTAGTTCGTTATACAATTTATACACGATCCGTAGTTCAAAAGCTACAAATAATGTAATTAAAATTCAATACGAATTAACCTTACCTCCTCCGCGCACAGAGGTTTCGTACGTGTTCTTCAATAATCTCGAATCTCATTCAACTTGTCAAAACTTTCATTAATTTATATTCACTCACTCACTCACGAATTCAATCTATAACCTGTCACTTTTAAACATTAAAGTAAATAAGAAATATGTAAAACAATTTAACTTTTAATTACAGTGAACAACAAATTTTTACTTTTATTCTGTCTCAGCAACAAACAAAGCTGGTCTATATGAAGTCGACGCTGCTGCTCATTCCGAAAATGTTATTCATTTTGGCGTATCACGCATAGTTTCCATGAAATCTTAAAAAATATTATACAATTATTGTATATGCACGTTTATAGGATGGTACTACATGAAGCACTATTGCATGACAAGGCCTACACTATTGCGTCAACCCAAGTGATAATCACTTGCAATGCAGTGTTGCCAAATGTAAAATGTGGTCAGATTCTTTATCCTTTTTGGGTTTCTTATTTTTCCACTAATTTTTGTGTCATCGCAAAGGATGTTGCTGCGCTGTCATTGCTAACTTCTTCATCTATGTCAGTTAGCATGATTATGAAGAGTAGTGGAGCTAATACTGTTCCTTGTGGGTCTGAGCTAAGGACCTCCGACTCTGATGAAAATATTCCTTGAACTGTAACGACTTGCTGCCTCTCACTAAGGAAATTATATACCCATCTCCCTACTTTTCCCGTTATTCCCATCTATTTCAGTTTATGGGCTATGATTCCGTGGTCACACTCGTTGGTTATCATTTAATTTTTTCCGAGTTTCCAAAATGTCAGATTTTTTCTCTAGCTATTCATTCATATATTTTGGTAAGCTGAGAAGTAAGCGACACTGGCCTATAGTTTCTGTCCTCGGATCGATCTCCTTTATATACTGGAATTACGTTCGCTCTCTTCAGGATGCTCAGTATTTCTCCCGCGTCCAGTGATCGTCTCCATATCCAATACAGGGGCTCAGCGATTGCATTCTTGCAGTTTTTTATCAGTGTGGCATTCCATTTGTTCGGTCCTGCCACCGAGTGTGTTTTTTAGTTTCCCTACAGTTTGTGTAATATGATCTGTCGTAAAGTGGAAGTCCGTTATACTTTCCCCTCATAGTTCTTCTTCAAAGAACGCGTTTCTATTAGTGTATCAGTTTTGCGGATACTGAAAGATGATTCATACTGACCTTTTAATGAAAATGAATGAAAATGAAAAGGTTTATTGGCAGACTATAGTCCATATGACAAATATTATGAATACAATGACAGTTCATATACTAAGGATAGAAATATATACAATTAATTAGAAATAATACTGTAATGTCGAAGTTAAGTGGAGCTACAGACAGACGTTTTCGTACCAAGAATTCCATAGCTTAGACTTTAGAGGATAAATGGCAGGACTCATGGATAGCTTGGATAATCGAGTTGGTTGATTTTTTAATTCTTTGCAAATATATTTTTAATATTTCAGATACCTCTTTTAGATCATCGGATAAAACAGTGTTTTCATTTTTCAAAGGTACGATAGTCGCGTGATTTTTCCATTTCCTTTTTGCACACACACACACACACACACATAATTATTTCGTAATTATTTGTACATTTTAACATTTTAGCACTGAAGAAGATGAAAACTAAGGTTCCGAAATGTTTGCTAATAAAACTACATGTACCAGTGCTTTGTTTTCCTGTCCTTTACCAAATCCCCAAGAGCAAATCCTTCGAGAGAGAGAGAACTTATTATTTTGGGTTTCGTGTTTTTTCTTTGTTCCGCAAATCACAAAATAAGATCTTCATAAGCTCTTACTGATATAAAGCGTGATTGCCGCCATTATTAGTAGGCCTATAGCAATTTTCCTTATTTTATAATGAATCATCTAAAACAGGGTTCCCATAAAGTTCTACTCGATCTCAACTCCTCATAATTTATGTACTTTATGTTAAACTGTTTTAAGTTTCCTAGTTTATCTAATTATTTTAACTAGTTAAACGGGGCCCTACGGGACCATTTAATTAGACCCGCGGTGCTGGAGCACAGATATGATGACAGTTGCTTAATAGTAGAATTTTATCTTGAACACATATAAACCAAGTATTTACGGTTTACTTCAGTACTTCATGGAAGTCCACAATATTTGGGAATGTTCCCACAGTAATTGGGAATGTCCCCACAGTAAATGGGGGTTCAATTATTTGGTCAATAAAACTATAAAAAAGAACGCACTCATGAAAATCATGACTTCACAAATCTTGACACGATGTGAAGCTCAAGATTTTCATGCATGGCTGCGGTCTTTTCTATAGTTTTATCGCGGTGCTGGGGCCTTCGGGACCAGTAATTGGTGGGGGGAGGGCTGGTCACACGTATATTTTCGTTCATTACTCATCATCCCGATCCACCATTCGAAGTTTGGTCGAAATCGGTTCAGAAACGTAAGAGTTTTTCTTCAGACAGACACAGACAGACATAGAGAGAAACATTTTAAATAAATTATCGTACGAATTAAATTGAATTTATTTTCTCGTAAGCAAACATTTGATAATTTTATTTAAAATTACTAATGTCTCGTGAATAACAATATACACGTAGAAATTCTGTAAAATAATCCCACAATATGACAGCTATTTATGTAAATTTATTTATTATTATTATTATCCATTTCCCTTTCATTCTGTGATGAAGTGAATGCCATGATTTTTGCCTAAAATCTTCCATGCTGGTAATGACGTATTCAGAATAGAATACTATAAATATATTCAAAGCTGGGCACTTGCGGTTTTTTTTTGCGGTACTGCGGTACTGCGGTACTACCGCACTACCAAACCGGTACCGCATAACGCAGTACCGCAAAGGATCGCTGAAAGTACAGCAGTACCGCTACCGCATTTTTTGCGGTACTGCGTTATGCGGTACCGGTTTGGTAGTGCGGTAGTACCGCAGTACCGCAGTACCGCAAAAAAACCCGCAAGTGCCCAGCTTTGAATATATTAATGTTATATCCAGGCCCACTCAGAGGTTCACAGAGGCCCGCCACTTCCACCTTTAGAGGCCCATGGCCATAATAAAAATGACGACACATGTAAACAAAATAAGACCATCATTAGCCCCCTAAAAAGGGGGGGGGGGATTTAAGAAAGGGTTTTCTCATCTTTTTATATGCAGATGCACTAATTATTGAGGAAAATCTAGCTTTCGTGCAATGTCACACTTGATATTAAGTATGATGAGCTCATTCAAAAGCTCTTGTCCCAAATATGAACGGTGGCAGTTCTTTCCCCGCTTCAACGCATTGAAGGTACGTTCCCACTGATGCGGGCAAATTGATAAAAATACGCGCGATACAATTGTGATATTAGGAAACAGTCTCCGGTTACTATATTTGAACTTTCAAAAAGAGGACACTCCGGAGGGGGGGGTGTATCTGTATCAGTATCTACCAACTCTCGTTGTATTAATGCGTTATATGTACACTGTGTATTTACGTGTCGTCTACATTGAGTATCTATAAATAAGAACGAGTGTTATGGCCTCGGAAATCAATGCTATAATTATACAAATTTCCAGGACATGTCCGGGAAAAACCTGACGTATGGTAACCCTAGTAAACACCCGAGAGAGAGTCCAAGTTCGAGTATTTCTTGAATCAATTCCCCCTTTAATACGCAATCCAATTTAAAGTTGGTGGAATATATTCGTTTGAGGAAGATGACCTCGTCACTGAGATCTTTTGAGATTTATTTGTTTTACTCTTGTTGAAACTGTTCAGCTGCAGAAAGTAGATCTAACTAATATACTATTTCAGAAATGAAGCCTTATATATATAAATATATATATATATATATATATATATATATATATATATATATATATGTAACAGTTTTTTTGCGCACACCTACAGGTCGCTACAATTGGTGTAGAACAATGCGGTTTTCACCATTCGATGCGTCTTTTTATTGTGCAGTGCCCATGCTAAAAAAAAAATTCCCTAACATAATTCCTTCCCCCCCTTTTAGGGGTACAATTCTTCCCATGCCTGTACACGCATTTTTTTAATTTTTCATTTTTAATCATAATTTTGGCACAAAATAAGTCAATATTTACTAAACATTTAATATCATTCGATTCACAAAAGATTTATTCATCGATTCAATTTAAAAAAGTATATATTTTTAAAATTCATAAAGAACTTTTTGCAAAAAACTAAAAACAAACATGCATTTTTAAAATTCAATGATTTTTATACAAAATATTTTGATATTTGTTATAATTTTAACATTTTTCGATTCACAAAAGATTTCTTTATCGATTCAATACAAAAAATTACATAATTAAAACGGGCAATTTAAATAAACACGAGTTTAAAGTTAAACGAGCCACACTCGAAATTATAATAATAATTATTGACCGTGACTTTTGTGCGTTTTATTATTGTGGCTTTTCTACAAATAATTTTACGTATACACAAACAATTTGATAGGATATTGATTTATCATTCTATTTTTTAGTTGTCATAGAAATACGTTAATTAAGTTATCTGATTAGATGCGCTTTTATAGTTGAAGATCATTTTTAGAAAATTATTTATTTTCCCCACTTTAAAATATTACAAAATTTCTATTAGGTATCCTAATATCATTATGCCTGTCGCTGTAAGTAAGAAAATAGCAATTATTTTCCATTTTATGAAAATTTCGGACCCCCTAGGCCTACAAAACCAATTTTTCCCTTTTCTTTATCAAAAAATTGTTGATTTTCGGAAGTCTTTCGGTTATAAATTTGTACCAGTCTATTGTTTATCTATAATAATAATAATAATAAAAAGACGTGTGTGTGTGTTCCCGCCATCAGCCATAACTCCAAAATGGAAGCAGTTACAAACATGAAACTTCACACACATATTGATTAGGTCCCGAGGTTGTGCACGTGGGTGTTAATAAATTAAATAATTAATTTTAAAACATTAAATGACGTCATCAAGATCATTACGAAACCTATGGTAAAATTATTGAATACCCGGTTAGGTTCATTGAATGCCAGGTTAGGTCATCTGTATGCCCTTGGCGATTGGTTAGGTTAAGTTGTGATATTTTCGTTGGCTTTAACGAAAATATCATGACTTAACCTAACCAATCATCAAGGGTGTACAATTAACCTAACCGTGCATTCAATTAACGTACCCTGGCATTCAATTAATCTAATCGGGCATTCAGTTGACCTAACCGGCCATTTAATTAACCTAATCTGGCATTCAGTTGACCTAACTGGGCATTCAATTAACCTAACCGGGCATTCAGTTTACCTAACCGGCCATATATATATATATATATATATATATATATAGCGTTCAACATCCACCCCGGCAACGCCGGGTCGCTCCGCTAGTCGTCATTACTAAGTCTGTTGAATTGGCAAAGAAACTCAAAGAGGGTACAAATTAGTCGCTGTGACTCAAATCGACGGGTAAGACCCGATTGAATACAGTCAATGATGACGAAGAAGAAGAACCACCACTATTTAGCTACCATACGAAGATGGTAAATGTAACAATTCTCTACCTTTCAACACACGCTTGATCCAGCAGCAGCCACTAGTAGTGGTTTGTTTATACAGGGTGGGGCACGGGAACCAAGTGTTTTTGGAATAATCAGGAAAATGATATTTATTTTTGTAAAGAAAATATATTGGTAGAACAACATTCGTAAGAACATAGCATTTCATGTCATAATAATCATGTACCGAAAATTATATCTGGCATATGATGTCCTTGGCCGTCGACGCATTGTTGAAGGCGTTTACGAAAATTGGCCTCCACTCTTCCCAGCAGGTCTCTGTTGATTTGGATGATTTGTTGACGGATCGCTTCCTTCAATGCATCTAATGTACGGGGCTTGTCCTCGTAGACACGTGACTTGAGGTACCCCCATAGAAAGAAGTCACATGTGGACAAGTCAGGGGACCGAGGGGGCCATGCAATGTCACCAAATCTCGAAATGAGATGGTTGGGAAACAGGGGGCGAAGAACAGCCATTGACGCTCTGGCGGTGTGTGGCGTGGCCCCATCTTGCTGAAACCACAAATGTCGACGAGCAATACGCCTTCTTCGTAACTCAGGGATGAAAAAGGTGTTCACCATCTCAATGTAACGCCCAGATGTTATGGTAACGGTAACCCCATTTTGTTCGAAGAAATAGGGACCGATGACGCCAAACTTTCCCACCGCGCACCAAACTGTAACCTTAGGGCTATGCAGCGGTTTTTCATGGAGTTGTCGCGGATTTTCAGCAGCCCAATACCGACAGTTTTGATTGTTGACGGCCCCATTAAGGTGGAAATGGGCTTCATCACTCATTACCACCATCATGTTTTCATTCTGCTCATAAAGTGCAAGCATTTCCTGTGCAAAATTCAGTCGTTGGGGGCAATCGTTTACATTCAATTCCTGCACCATCGCTAACTTGTATGGGTGAAAATGTAATTCTTCATGCAAAATCCGTCTAACAGTACGATTGCTGATTCCGAGTGCAGCTGAATGTCTCCGAGCAGAGCGGCCTGGGCTTTGCAACATCGCTTGTCTGACCCTTTCAACGTTCTCTGGAGTACGCACAGTGCGTTGCGGCCCCTTCGGTTTTGTTTTCATTATTGAGCCTCCTGTTCGAAGATTGTTAACCCAACGTAAGATTGTGTCACGAGCGGGAACAGAGTCATTTCGATGAATGTTGAATCTGCGGCGAAACGCACGCTGAACTGCTGTCACTGACTCGCCACTCCTAACAAAATGATCATACGCGAACATGCGGTGTTCTAACGTCCACTGCTCCATGATGGCACCTGAAAGATAAAGGTGAGTGTTAGTTCAAGTTAAATGCTATGAACCCAGGAATGGAATGCTACCTACCGCACGCCCCTCCCATTCCTAATGGCCGATTACTAGCTATTCAAAAAACACTTGATTCCCGTGCCCCACCCTGTATAATCAGGTGATTTGAGAGGACACGTTCATCACGGTCTAATCTTGTGCCATCAGAACCGATATATTTTTATTAACATTTTTAACTTTTAATATGACAAAATCTATATCAATTATCGAAAAAATATATGTCTTTTACCAAATCACATCTCTTACCCGCTTAAATTTGCTGCTCTAAGCTGAGAAAGTGCGTCATATTTTGGTCCAACAGAGTCACATAAAAACAAGAAGTCGCGAAATTTAACAATGCCCCCAAAATTAACGAGTGTGTAAATTTGCGGTCCCTTTTGAGCTTGAGGCCCGTGCCAAATGGCCCTCCTAGCTCCCCATCTGATTGGCCCTAGTTATATCAGATATCCAAATTGTAAACAAAAATATTTAAAATTCGTTGGCTTTAACGAAAATATCATGACTTAACCTAACCAATCATCAAGGGTGTACAATTAACCTAACCGTGCATTCAATTAACGTACCCTGGCATTCAATTAATCTAATCGGGCATTCAGTTGACCTAACCGGCCATTTAATTAACCTAATCTGGCATTCAGTTGACCTAACTGGGCATTCAATTAACCTAACCGGGCATTCAGTTTACCTAACCGGCCATATATATATATATATATATATATATATATATATATAGCGTTCAACATCCACCCCGGCAACGCCGGGTCGCTCCGCTAGTCGTCATTACTAAGTCTGTTGAATTGGCAAAGAAACTCAAAGAGGGTACAAATTAGTCGCTGTGACTCAAATCGACGGGTAAGACCCGATTGAATACAGTCAATGATGACGAAGAAGAAGAACCACCACTATTTAGCTACCATACGAAGATGGTCAATGTAACAATTCTCTACCTTTCAACACACGCTTGATCCAGCAGCAGCCACTAGTAGTGGTTTGTTTATATAATCAGGTGATTTGAGAGGACACGTTCATCACGGTCTAATCTTGTGCCATCAGAACCGATATATTTTTATTAACATTTTTAACTTTTAATATGACAAAATCTATATCAATTATCGAAAAAATATATGTCTTTTACCAAATCACATCTCTTACCCGCTTAAATTTGCTGCTCTAAGCTGAGAAAGTGCTTCATATTTTGGTCCAACAGAGTCACATAAAAACAAGAAGTCGCGAAACTTAACAATGCCCCCAAAATTAACGAGTGTGTAAATTTGAGGTCCCTTTTGAGCTTGAGGCCCGTGCCAAATGGCCCTCCTAGCTCCCCATCTGATTGGCCCTAGTTATATCAGATATCCAAATTGTAAACAAAAATATTTAAAATTAAAACTGGTAATTTCTATACTTTTTTTAATTAATAAAGTTTTTCGATGTTTTGTAGAAAGTGGAAGTGGTACATTGGAAGCCTACCAATATCTAGTCAGTCCAAGCTCGTTAAGCCATCAAGATCTTAATATTTACTTTAAGCTCACGATCCACTTACATTTTTAGTGCAACTTCATAAATTTGGTCTTACTGGCTTTGGATTTGAAACTCAAAATTTTGAAGGTTGTGGTATTTTTGTAAAGTTATGGTTTTACTGGTTTTCCTTCGATTTTAGTATGAAATTTTGTAGGAGCGTCGCCTGACTAAATATTAGTAGGCTTTGGTTACTGTTCAAACACAAGTTAAATAATTTGTTCAATTTAAGTTAGTTTTAGAACGCTATTTTCAACTTTTTTCTCAATGTAGTTTCGCGCATTTTTAAGTGGTTAACGCGTCATAAGTGGAGTTGGGTTAAAAATAAACCCAGGAATGAATTTTGTGCCAACCAAAAATTGAGCCCAACTAATTCGTGGTCAAAAGTAGACAGTGCCATTATCATTACTTATTCACATAATAATATACACAGTGCCAGTGTAGGGCCGTAGGCCTATAGCGTTGCGAGAGTGTCACTCGACAACCTTTTAAAAGATGTAATACGTTCATTTCCATTCACAAATATTAAAAAATTATTACGGGGAACAGATAAAATGTGAAACCCCAGTTTCTGCCCCCTCCTTCGTCTATCGAAAATCAATATAGTAACGAGGTTCTTTTAGTAAATATATATCATTATAAGAACATACCTTTGCATATATTGTGGGTTTGCATTATATATATTATATATATATATATAATATATATATATTATATATATATATATATATATATATATTATATATATATATATAGTTCATTAAAGAAAATAGCTACGAAGTAGTGAGAACCAATTTAAAAAGGCTACAATTCGAATATAAATGTAAGCATTGTTAAATGCAATAGGCCTACCTCTACCGTAGTAGAAGAGCATAAACGATATGAGTGAATCTTTAGACAAGAGCGGATGGTTCTTAAATGAGAAGATGGAGTAGCTAAACAATATTGAAGAAGTTAAGATAAACCTTTCTCCCTCTCTACAGTCTCTACTCTGATTTACAACAATTTATTTACAACATCAATTATAGATAGATAAATAGAATAACCTTTATTAATAATAATAAAATAAATACATTTTTTCAATTTACAATGACATGAATAATTGTGAAGCTCGACTATTTAGTTTATTAATTTGGCCCTTAAGCTTTAGGCTTTACTGGGCTCTTATTAAAAATAAGCTCTAGTTATTAATTAATAATAATAAATAAATAAGTAAATAAGTATTATTATACAATTGATGTTAACAAACCATTTCCATAATCTTGTAATTTAGGTTCAAATTATTTATAAAATTAATTTGGTACTTACGTATTAACGGGGGCCACCACATATTGATGATTGGTTAGGTTAAGTTGTAATATTTTCGTTAGTTGTAATTTTATATATATATATATAATATATATATATATATGGTGGTGTAGTGATTAGCATCGCTGATTACTAATCTACCGGCTCTGGGCGGGTTCGATTCCCGGGGATGACAGGCGGCGCTCAGCTCACCCAGCTGTTCATTATTCCATACAAAAAAATTGGTTGGTAGACGAATGGACACCCTGGATAGCCTAGTGGTTAAGACGCTGGACTGCTGATCGGGAGGTCGTAAGATCGGGCGAGGACTTTGTAATTTCTCACAACCCGTGATGGATCGTGGTTCGGGTTCAAAGTTAAGCTATAGGTCTAAGGTGGGGCAACAAGCTTGACCTTCGTCAGAATGAGCAATTCGGAAGGAAACAAAATAAAAATTACCAAGTTATATATATATATATATATATATAGTATTCTCCCAATTATAGGGCGACCTCGTATATAAGGCGACCCCTAATTTGAGAAGGGAGAGGAAAGAAAAATTTTGGGAGGAAGATAGAAACCTTTTTAATTATTTGAAAATCAAAATGGCCGATACATTTCTACATTTCAATTCCAATTCAAATACAAACAAATACAAAACAATACAATCTTTTTCACTTAAGAAAATTTTGAGAATTTCAAGGTGTATCAATCAGGGTTTTCATTCAGTGTTGGCACCACCACCACCACCATCATTGTCACTCTGTTCTTCATTCGAGTCACTTCCCACGCGGTGCTGCGTTGCGCGCTCCCACAAAATATCATCCTCTGAGCCGTCCATAGAATTGGAAATAGAGCATTTCTTGAAGCCATGGACGATATTCTCGATACAAATCAGATCCCGAGCGTGTAGCACCCAATCACGTGGGTGACTGACTCGCCCATAGTTTTCCAATCTTACCCGTAGGAGTAAGAGTGTGGTTGCCAGATAGAAGCCAATCTGCATACTTCTTCCTTAAGTTGCCTTTGAATGGTTTAACACCAACAACATTCATAACTCGTAACTGTGAGGTGAGGTGAGGTCATACCTTCATGGATGTTAATCAGATTTGTATTCATTTTTGTACTTTCTTTTCGAACGTTTGCAGTCACGTGTCCTTTAAATGCGTCGAGCACGAGCATTCCTCTTTTTCTGGACACTATTCCTTGTCTTCTCCCCAAAATAACTTTAAGCCAGTCCTTATACTCTTCGGTCTCGGTGTGTATATACACACACACACACACACACTGTATATTGCAGATTTTCTGTTTGTCGGTGTGCCTTTAATATGAATGTAAATAAGGTCAATTCTGCGCATTATGTAATATGATTTGTGAAATAACTCCACTTTGCCAATAAAGCATAAAATTTTGTAGTGTGATAAATGGTGGTTCTAAACTGTGTATGTTTAGGAAGGCATAAACTATCCCATTTATAGGGATGTAACCTCGTAGATGTTCCTTGCGTCGGTCTCTCTTCGTACGAAAGTCGAGCTGATGATGGCCCAGCTCTAGCCATGGCTTGGTGGAGGAGAGACTCGCGATCTTCATCACGCATAGCCACTAGCCAGGTACACCCGGCTCATCCGGGGCCGAACAAAACCAAGCGTCTAGTCTTCTTTTGAAGACTTCAACTTTGACACCAGTGATGTTTCTGATGTATTTGGGCAGCTGGTTAAATAGTCTTGGTCCTCCGACAACCGAGCTATTTTCCTTCAGAGTTGAAGATGTTCCCTGTCTGGCCTTTAGTTTGGGAACATTACACATTCAACCTTTCCTATTTTCAGTGTTGTTTCGATGGTTACTGGGTTCAGTTTGAGGTTAGGTACCACTTTTTCTAAATTATAGTGTCTCTCTCTCTCTCCACCGAATATAGATTTAATGTACGAAGTCTTTCCTAGTAGTTGAGGTCTTTGCTCGATCCATCTTGGCTGGCAAATTTCTTGCAGTTTTCTCCACTTTATTAATTTCTTTTTTTATATGGAGACTACAACAATATATATATATATATATATATATATATGTTACAGGGAATCTGTGTAACTAGGAATTTCATGAAATTCCTAAAATGTTCAGGGATTTCATGAAATCCCTAAAATGTTAAGGGATTTTATGTAACCTTAAGTCGTGATATTTTCTTAAAACTAACGAAAATATCACTAACTTTCATGAGCACTGTGCACGAGTTTCGCAATTTCGAAGGCGACAATTTTTCCACAAAAGGAAGCGTCACGTGACGCAAGAATTTTATAGATTTTGCAAGCTGGTCTCAGCCTAGGACCAATAGGCCCAACTTGGTAGCCTAGTCATACAGCTCTAACTCATTAAATTCAGTAATCTTTATGCTAATGTTATAATACATAAAACAGTTTACGTATTTGTGAGGCAAATATTCTTTAATTAAATACTAGGCCTAACTTATTTGTGAGAAAATAACTTCGGAGGGTGCCTAACTCAACGATGGGGTTCCTTCGTGACTGTCCCTACAGCCCCCCCTATAAAGGGAACCTGACATTATTTTCGTAAAGGCTCAGTGAACACCTGCCTCCGTCATTAGATCTAAGTTAAAACGTTCGAAATGAATTAAGATTAACTTCCGAGGGTAAATTGAAGAAAAAAAACGACGTTTCGAACCTTTAACCTTCGATTTCCCCTCAGTTCCTCCTCGGGGTCCTCGTTATTAACTTGATGTAGGTGAATGTAGGTCCATGTAGGTCCCTAGTGTGAGTTTTAATCCTTTAATTAAAGTATTTTATATTGAACATAAATCTGTGATTGTTTCAAAAAGTGCATTTTAAGGAAACACCGTTCGAGCCCTCACTCGCGTCCGGGACACTGATTACGTACTTCTCAGCTTGATGAGATTAAGGTTAAGTTAGATTAGGTCAGGTCAGGTCAGGTCTTGGTCCGTTACGGTCCGTTAATTTCTTAAATTTAAGAAGGTTAATTGAACTAAGCTTTTTAAGCTTTGTTTTCCAATCAACGGATTCACTCTCAATAATTCTCTCTCTCTCTCTTTTATATATATATATATATATATATATATATATATATATATATATATATATATATATATATATGAGAGAGAGGGAGGGAGAGAGGCGACTAACGTGACGTTTGTCAGGATAAACAATTGAAGTGGAAACGAAAACAGGATGATTTTTTTTATTCTACGCATTCCACTATGAACGTAAGGATATATACACACACACACACACACACACACACACACACACTGTGTGTATACACTGTATATATATATATATATATATATATATCTTATAATGTTTCAGATCAACAAAGACCCTAGGATCCACTCATGGCTGGTCTACCTAACTGTGTTCATAATTGTGTATTGTGCATGTCCTCCGTGGTGGCGGAGGGGACCTACTATTTTATGTGGGTTCTGAACCACAAGAACATAAGAAATTTTTATAGTGGGCACACTAGGGCTGCCACTTCGGCCCATCGAGGCGGCTCCACTATGTAAAAACTGCCTGTACATTGGCAACGACTAATTTTCACAAAACTAAATAATTATCAATTTAAAACTAATTAATTATCAATTTAAAACTAAAGATAGAATCTCTGGATCCAGAGGATCAAGTCATAATAGACTACTATCCACAAATATGTTACACTCTATATCTATTTATAACCGACATGCAAATATATCAGATCCAAAGAATCCAGTCAATTTCATTACGGTATCCATCAATACTAGTACCTTGCCAACCAAAAATAAGTCACGGTCCATATCACTTGCGGACCAAGTCACAATTTACAACCATATACATTACAATATATATACTTAGGAGGAAAAGTGTAGGTGTGGCTGTAATGACTATACAGTAATGTAGAAATGTGTGTGCACCCATTTTGGGTCTCCCATTTAAAGGTGTTTGGGGGCAAGTGAAGATCATGAGTTTTTCAATACCTGACAGTACTATGGGGGGCACCGCTCGGCAGAGGAATCTCTTTAAATGGGGTGTGTAAGGACAGAGAGTATCCCCTAACCCAAGATGCTGCTGCCTCCCTATATCCCACAACACTTGTGTTGAGCTGTGGGATCTATCATCACAAAGCCTTATTTTACTATCTTTAAACTATACCAATCTATCAACATATGCGTCTAATCGATTTTAAACATGTTTATAGACGTGCTACTAATTACTTCTACCGGCAAACTATTCCACCTATTTACTATTCTATGCGTAAAAACGTTTTTGGCAACTGTTGTCTCGAACCTTCTACTTGTCAACTTACACCCGTTATTTCTAGTCCTATTATATTGAGATATTTCGAAAAAGCTATCTCTATCTACGTTATCGAACCCATTCATAATTTTGAAAACCTGGATTAGATCACCCCTTAGCCTTCGAGTCTCGAGTGTAGTCAATTTTAACTCCTTAAGCCTATCCTCGTACGACTTTGACCTAAGCGACGGAATCATCTTAGTTGCTCGTCTTTGAACTCTTTCGATTTTGTCTATATCTTTGCGCATATGCGGATTCCAAAATTGGACCGCGTACTCCAAATGGGGTCTAACTAATGATTTATAAAGTGGAACTATAATATCGCGCGATTTGTACTCAAAATTTCGAGCTATAAAACCTAACACTTTGTTCGCCTTATTGACCGCTGCTGTACTTTGTTTCGCTACTTTTAAATCACCAGTGACTATAACTCCTAAATCTTTTCCTGCTCTACGCTTGTTTACTCTTTCCCTGACATACTACACGCAAAATTACCGTTACGCGAACCAATATATAGGTGATTGCACAATATAAAACCAAAAACAATCTCTTTCACCAAATACAGCAAATGAGGAGGGATGTCGCAGAGAAGATCGTAGGTCGATCCTGAACCATCGTTCGAAACCATCAAGTAAGAATCAATATACAGGGTGATTACAAATGATCTTCCCGATTTGAAACATTTATTATGAAAAAACTAACAAAGCTACAGCGTAAGGCAAGATATAGAAATGAAGAAGAACTCAAAAAGTTTTATTTACGAACTATTAAAGTTCAATATGGACTCCTTTTGTGGCCCCTTTTGAGGTTACAACATTCCTGAATGAGCAATTGCTCGATCGTTGGATCGGGCATTGGGAGCCCATTCCTTGGCCGGCTCGTTCGCCCGATCTAACCCCCCTCGACTTCTTCCTCCGGGGCTATGTCAAAAATGAAGTTTTTGTTCCACCAATGGCAACAACTTTGGAACACTTGAAGGAAAGAATACGTGAGACTGTTAGAAAAGTTCAAAATGTATGGAGGGAAACAGATTACCGCTTTGATGTCTGCAGAGCCACGAAAGGAACTCATATTGAACTTCAATAGCTCTTAAATAAAACTTTTTTAATTTTTCTTTATTTCTATATCTTGCTTTTCGCTGTACCTTTGTTAGTTTTTTCATAATAAATTTTTAAAATCGGGAAAAACATTTGTAATCACTCGGTATGTGTATATATATATATATATATATATATATATATATATAGTCATGCGGGTTGCTTCTACAGAGCTTCAATTTAATATTTAAGAGAAATCCAATGACAAGGAGAAATGTAAATGCCATGAAAAGTCTTCTTTAATGCGCAACGTTTCGAGCAATACGCTCATCTTCAGGCTGTTTAATAACAATGTGAAATTAAAATCAATATTGAATGAAAAACAAAACAGAAAATTTCTATAACCTATTCGTAAAGACAAATTTTAAAAGACTGAGAAAAGAGGGTTAAATTCTAAGTTATACAGATTTACATATAAAAATTAAGAAGTTATTTTTAAATACATGTAGTAAAAGTGAAATTAATACACTGGAAAAATTACCAATAGTACACTGGAAACACTGGAACTATCTACCTTACACTGCAGTATCCGAGGCCGACTAATTTGAGCAGACAAAGAACGGGAAACACGAGAGAATGGCGAGGGCGATTGGGGACGGAGGGATTATAAGGAATTGGGGAAGGAGGAGGGATCATAGCAAATTGAGAGGGACGGCCGATGAGTCAACATTCAGACTAGGGGACAATGCTTTAATGAACAGCGATTCTAAAATTCTTAGTGAGTTGGGACAAGTATTACAACCAAGAATTTTAAAATTGTCTAAAGTGACATCAACCTTACATTGAATGCTGTGTTCACGAATACTGGAGGCTTCTTTAGTTTTTAAAATTTTTCCTGTTCGGCCACTTATTCCCATATGCGAATAAAATCTAGCCCTGAGAGAGCGAACAGTGCTGCCGATGTAATTCCCAAGGAGACACCTAGGGCAGGTAAATAAATATACAACACCGCTACGCAACGAGTCAGGGGTTCGATCCTTCGCTGAGAAAAAGCTACCTAAAGACGTTTTATTAATAAATATGATGCGGAAATCAGTATGATAAAAAAAATTTCCTTAACAATTTTGTAAATTTAAGCTTAAATTCCTTATTCAAAGGACCCATTTCAGGTACCAAGAAATATTTTATATCCTTCGGTACTGTAATACATGGAAGTTGAGGGCTATAAACATTATTTAAGAAGGATCTAATTAGTTTGTCTACATATTGAACAGGAAAACTATTATTAGTAAAGTATGATCTTAGATTATTAAATTCATCATTAAGTAAGGTAAAATTAGAGGTCAAATTATATCCTCTGAACAGGAGAGTTTTAATACAAGACATCTTATAGTTGAAATCAGTAAAACTAAAAAAATTCATGCCCAAACCAGTGAAAGTGGGTTTCCTGTAAACTGATGTAGTAATAGAATCACCGTTTTTCGAAATTAAAAGATCTAAGAAGGGGAGGGAGCCATTTTTCAGTTTCCATTGTATACGTTATATTGGGGTGCAAAGAATTTAGGAAGTTAAAGAATTGTTGCGCTTGTACCGCATTATCAAAGACTGCTATCGATAGCAGTCTTTGATAATGCGGTACAAGCGCAACAATTCTTTAACTTCCTAAATTCTTTGCACCCCAATATAACGTATACAATGGAAACTGAGAAAAATGGCTCCCTCCCCTTCTTAGATCTTTTAATTTCGAAAAACGGTGATTCTATTACTACATCAGTTTACAGGAAACCCACTTTCACTGGTTTGGGCATGAATTTTTTTAGTTTTACTGATTTCAACTATAAGATGTCTTGTATTAAAACTCTCCTGTTCAGAGGATATAATTTGACCTCTAATTTTACCTTACTTAATGATGAATTTAATAATCTAAGATCATACTTTACTAATAATAGTTTTCCTGTTCAATATGTAGACAAACTAATTAGATCCTTCTTAAATAATGTTTATAGCCCTCAACTTCCATGTATTACAGTACCGAAGGATATAAAATATTTCTTGGTACCTGAAATGGGTCCTTTGAATAAGGAATTTAAGCTTAAATTTACAAAATTGTTAAGGAAATTTTTTTATCATACTGATTTCCGCATCATATTTATTAATAAAACGTCTTTAGGTAGCTTTTTCTCAGCGAAGGATCGAACCCCTGACTCGTTGCGTAGCGGTGTTGTATATTTATTTACCTGCCCTAGGTGTCTCCTTGGGAATTACATCGGCAGCACTGTTCGCTCTCTCAGGGCTAGATTTTATTCGCATATGGGAATAAGTGGCCGAACAGGAAAAATTTTAAAAACTAAAGAAGCCTCCAGTATTCGTGAACACAGCATTCAATGTAAGGTTGATGTCACTTTAGACAATTTTAAAATTCTTGGTTGTAATACTTGTCCCAACTCACTAAGAATTTTAGAATCGCTGTTCATTAAAGCATTGTCCCCTAGTCTGAATGTTGACTCATCGGCCGTCCCTCTCAATTTGCTATGATCCCTCCTCCTTCCCCAATTCCTTATAATCCCTCCGTCCCCAATCGCCCTCGCCATTCTCTCGTGTTTCCCGTTCTTTGTCTGCTCAAATTAGTCGGCCTCGGATACTGCAGTGTAAGGTAGATAGTTCCAGTGTTTCCAGTGTACTATTGGTAATTTTTCCAGTGTATTAATTTCACTTTTACTACATGTATTTAAAAATAACTTCTTAATTTTTATATGTAAATCTGTATAACTTAGAATTTAACCCTCTTTTCTCAGTCTTTTAAAATTTGTCTTTACGAATAGGTTATAGAAATTTTCTGTTTTGTTTTTCATTCAATATTGATTTTAATTTCACATTGTTATTAAACAGCCTGAAGATGAGCGTATTGCTCGAAACGTTGCGCATTAAAGAAGACTTTTCATGGCATTTACATTTCTCCTTGTCATTGGATTTCTCTTAAATATTATATATATATATATATATATATATATATATATATATATATTAGTATATCATATATTCTTTGTGTAACGACATTATTTGCGTCAAAGAAATATGTTTACTCGTATCTCGTTTCCTGCCATTAGATATGGCGCACTCTGTGTTTTTGTGTCTGCCTGCCTGTCTGTTTGTCTGTCTGTCTGTCTGTCTGTTTGTCCATATATATATATATATATATATATATATATTTAGCATCATCAAAAAGAAAAACTATAGTATTTGTCATTTACCATTACTTATTCGGACTAAAGTGGATTTAATTTTCCTAGAAGAGTTCCTTGTTCCATGCACGGTCTGTGTGTATCATATATATACAGTATAATTTAGGGTGTCACTTAAATGCAAAGTTTGAAATTTTCATGCTGACACCCCGCGAATCTATTCCATTGGTAAAAAAAACATGGTGATTGAAAAATCTTTTTATTTGAATAACTATAAAAGGTCGCCCCCGCCTTCCAAAGTTTAATGCTTGCGCGGCGTCTCCATAATCGTTCATTAGATATCTATATATCTCTATATATGTGTGTGTGTGTGTCTGTGTGTGTCTGAATATCTGAGAAATAAAGTGAACAATACTTAACGATTCACCGTTTCTCATTTCAGCTACGTGATTTCTGGTGATGGAAACCCGGAAGTGTATATACCTATTAGGGGCAGCGGTTGATGAGGTGAAAGGATGCAAGCTTCCTTCCTACAGGCAAGCATTCGGTTACTTCCTTTACCTTCACCATGAAAAGAAAATGACAATACGTGACGCGTTGAGGAAGTCACTTCGAGCAGTGATGTCCTTCTGGGAGAAAGCTCACATTCCAACCAGACTCGAGACACACTGCGTCAGCAAACTGGATAAAGTCTTCGAGGAGTGGAAAGGACTCAAAAAACACGCCTCAAGGACGAGCGATTCACACAAGACGAAAGAAAAAGAATTCATTGAACGCCTCGATCGTCTCTTTGACATCGCCCACGCTGATTGTGAGAAATTGGTCAAGTACCCAGAGGATTGGGAGTTCCTTTAGCAGCAGCGCCAGAAAGGACGTCCAGGTTCAATGGCAGGTTTGGACATGACCCATCAGCGCCAAGTCAAAGATTGTACTCGACGTCGGGAGGAAGAGGAGAAACGAAGAAAGCGATCAGCAGCTGAAATGGAGGCAGTATCCAACGAAGCGGTTTTGGAGTCCTCATCCTCCAGCTCAGATGATAGCGAAGAAAAAGGAGCATGTGGTGGTTCGTTAGCGTCTAAACAAAGAGCAACGAAGAACATCATGACATCGGAATTGGCGGCAGCGCTTGATCACACCCAACTCTCGTCAAGAAAGGCCACATATCTGCTGTTTGAGGCAGCTTCCAGCTTAGGGCATGATGCTAGCGACTACAACATCAATCGTGGATCCATTCATCGTCAGCGTGAAAAATTCCGTACCCTTAAGGCTCGGCAACTGAAGAGCGAGTTCCAAGGCAATAGTCCGTTGACTGTTCACTGGGACGGAAAACTCATGCAAGATCTGACGTCACGAGAATATGTTGACCGCTTACCTATTCTTGTATCTGTCTCCGGGACAGAGCAGCTCCTCGGGGTGCCAAAACTTCTGTCAGGAACCGCGCTGGCACAAACAAATGCCATCATAGATTGCCTGAATGAATGGGGAGTGACCGATCATGTCAAATCTATGTGTTTCGACACAACCGCGACAAACACAGGCCACCGTGGAGGAACTTGTGTTCTTCTGGAAGAAAAAGTTGGACGTGACCTGTTACACTGCGCGTGCAGACACCATGTACTGGAGTTGGTGCTACAGGCGGCATTCGCAGCATCGCTAGATTCAGTATCTACCGGTCCAGAAATTCTGCTTTTCAAGCGCTTCCATGATTATTGGACCCGCATTGACCAGCAACAGTTCCAAACTGCGGACACAGATGCGTTCACCAAAGCAGCTATTTTTAAGCATAGAACGGAGCTCATTGAGTTTGAAAATCACAAGCACTTCAAGTTCGTGATGACTATCAGGAATTCCTCGATCTTTCCGTCATCTTTCTTGGAGGAGTTCCATACAAGGGACTAAACTTCCGCGCCCCTGGTGCTATGCACCGGGCGAGATGGATGGCTAAGGGGCTCTATGCCATCAAGATCTGGCTCTTCCGAAGACAGTTTAAACTGACGAACACTGAGGAACGCGGAATTCGAGATATCTGCCTCTTTTCTGTTCTAGTTTACATGAAAGCGTGGGCAACAGCTCATCTGTCCATCGAAGCTCCGCTGAATGATTGGGAATTGATGAGGACGCTCCTTCGATACCCGCACAAGAAGATCTCTGATGGTACCACCAAGAAGCTGTCTGCGCACCTGTGGTACCATTCGGAGGAGGCAGTGGGTCTGGCGTTCTTTGATGAGAGGATATCGATGGAAGTGAAGTGCAGCATGGTTGCAGCGTTAGATCAAGAAGCCCCTCACATGCCGCCAAAACGACCTTTGGTTCTTGATACTATGTTCCTCAGTGACAGCAAAGGACTGGAGCAACTGATCACAAAGAACACCCGAGGATTCTTCTCAAAACTTCAGTTGCCAGATTGCTTTCTGCTCCACCATCCCAGTTCATGGACGTCAAACTCTGAATACGTGCAAGCTCGGGATGTGGTCTCCAAACTTGCAGTGGTGAACGACAGAGCAGAACGGGCCGTGGCTCTGGTGAAGGAGCTGAACGGAAAGTTGACAGTGAAAGAAGAACAGCTCCAGTTCCTCGTTCAAGTTGTCACTGACCACAGAAAGCAACACCCAGCTCCGAACAAATCAGCATTAGTGAGGACGCGAAAGAACTAATCACTGATCAGCGTATGAGCACCAATTATTCTGCTACTGTATATGTATTTTATTTCTCAAAGTTTTGCTTTTGTTGCTTCTCCATTTTGTACCATTATTCGCCAAATTATGTCTTCTATTTTGATTATATAATAAACTGTTTGTATTCTTTGAGTTTTTAAGTGTCTTACTTTCGTTATTTCACCAAATTGCTTTGTTTGTTATTATCTGGTTCGGCCCAAGCTGTGAACACTGAACAGCTTGTTGACGTCAACAAATGGGTCTTGTTTTCAGTGACGAGGGCGACCTTTAAATGATGACCAATCAGGACCAAATTTCTCTTCCGTATGTTTTACACCAAATGGAACAATTTTAGGGGGTGTCATAGGAAAATATCCATCGTTTAATTTTCCCCCTATTACCTAGTGACACTGATTTCCGCATCATATTTATTAATAAAACGTCTTTAGGTAGCTTTTTCTCAGCGAAGGATCGAACCCCTGACTCGTTGCGTAGCGGTGTTGTATATTTATTTACCTGCCCTAGGTGTCTCCTTGGGAATTACATTGGCAGCACTGTTCGCTCTCTCAGGGCTAGATTTTATTCGCATATGGGAATAAGTGGCCGAACAGGTAAAATTTTAAAAACTAAAGAAGTTTCTAGTATTCGGGAACACAGTATAAAATGTAAAACTGATGTCACTTTAGACAATTTTAAAATTCTTGGTTGTAATACTTGTCCCAACTCACTAAGAATTTTGGAATCGCTTTACATTAAAACATTGTCCCCTACTCTAAATGTTGACTCAGCAGCCGTCCCTCTAAATTTGTTATAATCCCTCCTCCTTCCCCAATTCCTTATAATCCCCCCTTCCCCAATCGCCCTCGCCATCTTTTGTTTTCTCGTCTTGCCTCTGCTTAAATCAGTTAGCCTCGGAAATTGCAGTGAAAGGTTAGTTAGTTTCATTATTCCAGTGTACTATTGTTAATTTTCCAGTGTATTAATTTCACATTTACTATATGTATTTAAAAATAGCTTCTTAATTTTTATATGTAAATCTGTATAACTTAGAATTTAACCCTCTTTTCTCAGTCTTTTAAAATTTGCCTTTATGAATAGGTTATAGAAATTTTCTTTGTCTTGTTTTTCATTCAATATTGATTTTAATTTCACATTGTTATTAAACAGCCTGAAGATGAGCGTATTGTTCGAAACGTTGCGCATTAAAGAAGACTTTTCATGGCATTTACATTTCTCCTTGTCATTGGATTTCTCCTAAATATTAAATTGAAGCTCTGTAGAAGCAACCCGCATGATTATATATATATATATATATATATATATATATATATAATATATATATGTGTGTGTGTGTGTGTGTGTGTGTATATATATATGTGTATATATTATGTATATATATTATATATATAAAATTTGATTGAAGGTTTGTTCACGGGGAATCGTACCGCGGCATCTCAACCAGAACTTTACAACCTTTAAATAAACCACCAAAGTCAGCCATAAGTGACAAATAACAATTGTAAATGGAGCAAGATCTATAGAAAAAGAAGTGATTGATTAGTGGAGTGCCGCAAGGTACAGTACTGGGACCAATTCTACTCATTATAATGCTAAACAATATAAACTGTAGCCTAGGAAGCTCTCTCCTGTCATTCGCAGATGATACCAGAATACTAAGATCAATTACAGAAAAAGAAGACTGTGTAGAGCTACAAAAAGATCTACAAACTATATATGCATGGGCAGATGCAAACAATATGGCCTTCAATGAAGACAAATTTGAACTAATTAAGTATGGACCGAATAAATACCTGAAAGAACAATTCAACTACACTGGACCCACAGGAAAAGATATTGTACAAACTGATCATGTAAGGGATCTAGGGATTATATTAGCTGAAGATGCAACATTCAATAGGCACATTGACAAAGTAACCTCATCATGCAAACAACTAATAGAATATATACTGAGGACATTCAGAACTAGGGACAGTATGACCATGCTTACCCTGTGGAAATCACTTGTTCTTCTACGCATTGACTACTGCTCTCAATTATGGTTTCCCCACAAACAGAATGAATTGCAAAAAATTGAGGGCTTACAAAGAACCTTTACCTCGTATATTAAACAACCCGATGGGCAACAGGTGAGTAAAAACAAATTAAACTACTGAGTGGATAGGCTCAGAGACCTTGACCTTTATTCCATAGAGAGAAGGTTTGAGAGATACATCCTAATCTACACCTGGAAAATTCTAGGAGGGCTTTTAGTTGCCCCCAATATTGAACCAATTGTGCCCACCTTAACAAGAACTGGCAGAATGTGTCAAAAATATCACCTCCCACCAAACAGTCTGAGAAGGATTCAAACCCTTCATTATAAGTAGTATCTCTAGGCAGGGTTCTCGCCTGTTTAACTCCTTGCCTCAGTACCTTAGAGATATAAGTGCAGTCCCAGTAGATACTTTTAAAAAACACTTGGACATGCTTTTAGCCAACACCCGACCAACCCACAGTGCCAGGGTATTTCTCTGCCAGACCAGCCCCCACAAATTCAATAGGGGACCAAATCGTATGGCAGGAGCAAGAGAAAAGAAGGGTGGCGACCCCGTCGTGCCCCCGCCTCAGGAGGCGCTGAGCGGACTTCGTGGGAGCAGCGCACCCTTGAGGCAGAAGCTCTTCAAGGTAAATTCAAGGTAAACCGTCATCTTGACGACCCGACCCCACCCCATCTACATCATACCAGTTTCAAAATTATGGATTCCGCAACCCAATCACCCGACCTCGGTATCCTACAAACTGTACACCCCCTCCATAAACAACAATCCCTCAACGACTACAGTTCCGCCTTCAACTTAAGCAAAATGAAATAAACCTCTTTGTCTCACGATTAAAATGACCGCTTTTCTCTTTAATTTTAAACAAAATTGTGCCATAATGAAGGCCTTATCATCCACTATTCGCGTTAAAGTTAACAGATTCTTCTTCCGCAACCTTTATTTACAACCTCCAACCAACTGAATTTTGGTAAGTCAACCTACTAAATTACCTTATAACCATATTCCTTATATAAATTCACCAATAAATTTTTTACTACCCCCCTAATCCCATTATATGTATCTACTTTTAATTATTTGTTTACTTTTTACATCTTACCATTCCCTATATCCTTATTGTTTTATTATATCTAACTATTTTATCATTTATTACAATTATTTGTTCATGTATAACATTTTAGCACTGAAGATGGAAACTAATTCTCAGAAACGTTTACTAATAAAACTACAACATGGGCTTCATCTCCATTCTCATGTTCTTATATATATACACATACTGTATATATCTGAGACGAATTTCACACTTAAACACGTGAAAAGAATAAATGCTGCAAATCCACAAGGAAAAAGAAAAAAATTATTCCAAGGCCTTTCGTTTATTCAGCAATACACTTCGTCAGGGAATGAAGGAAAAAGGTAAGATGACCAAAATATATACCTATCTACATTAAAACAATAAAATAGAAAGAGATTGGCGAAAGGTTAACGAGCACTGATTAAAGGCCAAAGATATTTTAACGAGATATTGTCAATTTTATACATTCCCGAACTGTTATTGAAATTATTTTTAAAATGGATAAATGCACATTCTAGAATATTCCTTTCAATTATATTTCTGTTTTTTACGAGAACTTCAGGACTCTCCGCTTCATACTATGATTACATCTATACACAGGGACGGCGAGAGCTGGCACGGGCCCCGGGGAAGGATTGATATATGGGCCCCTCTGTTTACTCCGTATTTTATTATAAATGTTTTTTTGTGTACATAGGCAAACTGATTATACGTCCAAGTCACTATTCAAAACATACAGTATGATAATATCTATAAAATGTACGTTCATTAATTATATTTACTCCGTTATTTAATCAATTGCTTTATTAATATTTTTAGATTTTATCCCCCCTCTTTCCGGGCCCCGTGGATTTAACCCGGCTTTCCCGCCCTCTCGGCGGCCCTGTCTATACATATGGTTAAACAATTGTTTCGAAAATAATAATAAACTGATTTCATATCGGCAGTATGGCTTCCGTCATGGTCGCTCTACTTCGATCTGCTTTCTTTCTTCAATAATATTCACAGGGTAATAGACAAACACAATGAATCTCACATTATTGCTCTAGACCAGTGGTTCCCAAACGTTTTTTGCCGCGGAACCCTTTGACATTATTTAAAAAAGCGTGGAACCCCTACCTATATTCAAGAATATTAAAAACCACAAATTGTGGGATAAAAAGAGAACTTATTTATATTAAAAAATAAATAAAAAAATTCGAATAAAAAACACCTTAATTTTTGTAAATTTGTACATAATTAGTTTAACAAAAATGAAATGAATACCTAATGGGAAGAATGCTTCTGCTTCTTAGACTCCAGTATCCTCTGGAAATTTGGTTTAATGTTGGATAATTGAATTCTCATATCTGGTGCAGCATCCAGTCTGCTGCGATATTCTGTTTTCGTGCTCGCATATCTTGAAAATCCTGATTCACACAAATATGTTGTTGCAAATGGCAATAGCACTCGTATGGCTCATTTTGATAATTCCGGATATTCGTCACTTAAATTTCCCCAGAAAATAGCTACCGGAACTTCTTCAAACTTGGCCTTTAACTGAGTATCTGAAGTAATTTCTATTAAATTTTCATAATCCACTGCTAGAAATCCTGTTGGCTTTTCTTTAACTTTGAATGGATTCTGTACCCAGTAATGGTCTTTGTTCTTCAAATTTGGAAAATACTCAATTAGAGATTCTGATAAGCTGTTGAGATGATTTTTAATATCATTGAGGATTTCAACATCTAATTCCACTTCGGATTCTTGGAGAAAGTCACTAAGAAGCGGAAAACAGTCAAGAGTATTTTGTCCACATCTGAGATCCAGTACTGCAATTTACGTGATAAAGATACCATTTTATCTTGCGCTTGAAAATGTTTACTTCTTTCCCTTGCAGAGATAGACATGTTTCATTCAATTTTGAAAAAATATCTGCTAAATATGCAATCCTTGCTAGCCATGCCATATTTGTTAATCTGTCAGATAATCTAAATTTATGATCAATAAAATAAGACAACAATTCTCTCCTCAATTCAAACATTCTCACAAGAACATTTCCTCGTGAGAGCCACCTAATTTCTGTATGTAAAAGTAGAGTGTTATGAAGACTACCCAGATCTTCACACAAGGCCTTAAAAATTCGTGATTGCAATGGCCGAGATTTAATAAAATTGATAATCTGCACTGCTTCGTCCAAAACTATCTTTAATGAAGCTGAAATCCTTTTTGTCACTAATGCATATCTGTGAAGAATGCAGTGATTACTGTTGCAGTTTTTTGCAACATTCTTGATTCGTGTTACAGCGCCAGCTAATTTTCCTGTCATTGCCTTTGCTCCATCGCTGCATACTGAAATACATTTTTCAAAGCCTATATCATGCGTTTTCATAAAATTATCAATGCAATTAAATATATCATTTCCTGTGGTATGCAATTCTAAACTTTTGCAAAAAAGCAAATCTTCTTCAATTTTCTTATTAAAGTCATATCTAGCAAACACAAGTAAAATTGCTAGTCCAGCAACGTCTGTGGACTCATCTATTTGTAATACATAAGCATCACATACACGCAATCGTGAAATAAGTTAATTTTGAATGTCATTAGCAATATCATTAATACGTCTTGACACCGTATTGTTGGAAAGAGATACAGCCTCAACTTTCTGAACAGAATCTTCATTAAACACGCGAGATATTATATCTTTTAATAAAGGTTTTATAAGTGATTCACCAATAGTATGTGCCTCACCAGCAAGAGCAATGCGGTAACATGCTTTATATGACGCTTCTGTTGCATTTTCATTGTCTGTTTTACATTTTTTTAATAAGACACTTCTAGAGCTATTCAGACTTTCAAGTTTTCTTTCAAAAAAAGAAATATCTTTATTTTTAAAAGTCTGATGGTTTGTTTCCATATGTCTCTGTAACTTTGCTTGTGCTAAAGAACTGTTTGCTAATATTTTGTTACAAAGTAAGCAAAGGGCATCTGGGGCTTCTTCGTCACCAATACTAGTAAAACCATATAACAAATAATTAGGATCATATTTACGTTTTTTCATAGATGTCTGCACAGAATCGGAGGAAGCAGATTTCTTTTTTTGTGGATTAATCACACTAGAAGTTGGTGGTTGTGCAGCTTCTGCAATTTCTGTATCTTCTATAGATGCTTTTGTTTCACTAGTTTCTGCATTACTAGTAATTTCAGTTTTTTTACGAAACCCATATTTTAACCATCGATCCATTGAAGGGTTAATTTTCACGAATTTTGAAATATTACAATTACGAAAAATGAATAATAAAAAGTTCTAACCAAATTAATTCACAGAAGACAACGATTTCAAAGATTGCACTAACGAAGTGTTTATCAAGTAGGCCTAGTAGGTAGAGGCAAGCAACGTTGCTGCACAATCTTCTGCACTTTAATTATTCGTTAGGCTTCACTTAGACCTGTTAGCGTCTTGTAAACAGATGCACAATATCCCATGTAAACATTAGGAAAACTGATATTTTTACTGCGCATTCTGCTGCAGTTAATAAAGTCCTTTTGTATAACCACCTCAGATCACTTCACTTCCAAAGCTTACAAAACAAACTGATAACGCACGCTCGAGTCGAGTACCTCGACTACTATAGAAATAGATTATGACAAGTTCAAAACATGTTGGCTACGTCTCCAAACGCAGTTTACATCATTTTACATGCAGATTATGTACTAATATTAATAAATGTTTTCCATTAATGATAATTTAGTTGCTATTTATGGAAATTTTCTTTTAAAAAGTAAATCAAATACGCAAAACATGATAAGTATGGCCAAAAAAAATTGGCAACTCTTACAGAGGGCGCTGCTGTTACGTTCGAAATGTTTCGTTCAAGCCTATTGCCGTTTCTAAATATTTCGCTCAAACCATACTTATGCTTTATTTTCCTTCGTGCAAAATTTCATATTTTCTTCGCTAGACTTATTTTTTTGAAAATGAGTAATTTATATTTTTTTTAAATGAAATATTTTTTATTTTAAACTTTAGCTCGCGGAACCCCTGAATTTTTTCGCGGAACCCTGGGGTTCCGCGGAACACACTTTGGGAACCACTGCTCTAGACATATTCGACATTTCCGATAGTTTTGCATCACCCACTTCTTTCCAAACTTACTTACTTCCTATGTCTTATCCCTCTTATCCCATTTTTATCTTCTTTCTTATCTGACAGTAGAATCAGGGTCGCGTTGGATGGCCTTCACTCCGACTTTTATTCTACTAATTCTGGTGTACCTGAGGTGAGGGATCCGCGTTGGTTCCGACACTATTCTTAATTCGTATAAATGACTACCTTTCAGTCACTGCCTACCCTATTTATTCTTACGCTGATAACTCGACTCTCGCTAGCTCATTCGAACTCAAACCTCTCTTCCCCAAATCAAACTTTCGAACTAATAATAAAGTTTCTTTCCAAAACTAAATATATTTAGTAATAGACATAATCATCCGACCTCTAATATAGTTTTCAATAATTCCTCAGTACCCATTTCTCCCTGCATTGAGATACTAGGTCTTCACCCGGATTCTAACCTCTTTCGGATCGCATGAACCACCTTTAAATGGTCTTTTTGACCACCATTAAATCAATAGCTAAAACCGTATCCAAAAACCTTGGCCCTCTCTATTGGGCCAAGGCGTTACTTCACTGATGAGCAAATGGCCATCGTTTACAAAAGCCACGTACGCTCCCAGATGGAATATTGCTCTCGTATTTGGGCTGGGTGTGGTGCGGTGTCCCTAAATCATCGAGACTCCATTCAAAATAGAGCCATAGAAACTATTGAAAATGAAATGAAAATGAAAAGGTTTATTGGCAGACTATAGTCCATATGACAAATATTATTAATACAATGACAGTTCATACACTAAGGATAGAAATATATACAACTGATTAGAAATAATACTGCACTGTCGAAGTTAAGTGGAGCTACAGACAGACGTTTTCGTACCAAGAAGTCAATAGCTTAGACTTTAGAGGATAAATGGCAGGACTCATGGATAGCTTGGATGATCGGGTTGGTTGATTTTTTAATTCTTTGCATTAGACTGTGTTGAGCACGTCTTGTTACCTCCGGGAAGCTCGGGACATTGCGGGTAGCAAACATTTGCGAAGCTGAGCATCTCGGGGGTAATTTATGTAAGAGTCTAAAAGACCTGTTGTACAGCAAATTTAGGGTTCTGCCAGAACCTTTTTTATAATTCACCCAGAGTTGCTGACCGTATATATTACTGCAGAAAGTAGGAAAGAGTGTGTCTTTAGCTTCACTTGTACAGAAGCGAAAGTTCCTTATAGTCATATTCGCTTTGGCACACAGGCTTCGAGATTGTTTTCTTATATCCGAGTCATCACTCAAGGAGCTGGTAATAGTTTGACCCAAATACTTAAACTCTTGTACTTCCTCAATTACTTCACCATTCATTTTAAACCTTATATCAGCTGGCTGATTACAGCTTTTAGGATGAAATTGCATAACCTTAGTTTTTGTAACATTAAAAAGAATATCATGTTTCTGCGAATACACTTCGCAGACATTTAGTAGCTGATCCAGACCTTTAACAGAGGGACTTATTAACACCATATCATCGGCACAAACTATGTTATTTATCTTTGTGTTATCTATACAACATCCTACTGTTGCCTCATTAAGTGAAGCAATTAATGCGTCAATATACAAATTAAACAGCATAGGGGAGAGCAAGGAGCCTTGTCTCACCCCGCAAGAAGAGCCAAAACACTCGGATAGTACATTGCCCCACCTAACAGTGAAAGATTGGTGGGAATACCAAAATTTCAATAAATTTAATATGTACATGGAAACCTTCCTGTCTTCTAGTTTTGCAAATAAAATATTGTGGTTCACCCTATCATATGCCTTACTTATATCAAGGAAACAGCTATAAATGGTTGAATTACTGTCAATGTATTTAGATATTGTTTCTTTAAGTGCATAGATATACAGGTCAGTTGAGTGGGACCTTTTAAAGCCAAACTGATTAGGAGATGTCCATAGGAAATCATTTAATCGGAGTAACAAGAGTTGTTCTAGTAAGCAGGAAGCGACAGCAATAGGCCTGTAATTATTGCTGGACAGAATGTCTCCGTACTTATTTTTGACCAAGGGCAAGATATATACCCTCATGAACTCTGCAGGGATATAGCTATGAACAAGCATGGCTGATAGGAGCAATGATATATGCAGACATACTACGTCATTTGCACATTTTAAGTGCTCATTCGATAAGTCATCTACCCCTGACGCAGAACCAGTCTTTAACTCTTTAATGAACCTCTTTACTTCAGAAAATGATATCAAAATATTTTCCCTTGTCCCTCCCACAATCGTTTCGCTGCAATCTATCTTAAGATTATCCCTACTCACACTATTAAGAATGTTAGAGTAGTGGTTTTTCCACAGCTTTGCAATTTCATCCTCCCACGACACCCCATCGATTGTCGGAGGGAGGACATTTTTGACACCCGTTTGATTCTTAACAAATTTCCAAAATTTGTTATTAGCGTTATTTATGCGAGCTTCACAGGCTTTTGATGCTCGAATAGACTCTTCTTCCTGTTTACATCACCTTATGGCCGCCTTATACTGACCCCGACTTCTACACATATTTATGTATACTGGTCCTAATCTGGGTCTACCATGAAAGCACCACAAATCATAGGCGTCTTTCGATTCCCTCTTCAGGGGGGCAATAAAATCTTTCCATCCAGGAATAACCTTAGTATGATAGTTGTAAGATTTAATCAAGGGGCTTCCTGCTTCTCTTAACAGGGATATTATCTTACTATAATACCTATCTATGAGTTTACAGTGAGAATCATTTGAGCAAGGATTATTACAGCCAAGGTGCAAAATTTCTAAATTATTAAAGAGGTGACATGTTCTGTCTTTGTATTCTATTCTCTGCTGCATATTAACATTGGACCAATCGACGCGATTATTCTTACCTATTGAGTTCTTGTTAAGTCGTGTTGCGCATAAATTGGTAACGTTAATTAATATTTCTAATGGTCTATGATCAGAAAGAAGGAAATCATGCAAAATAGGACTCTAACATTCGATCCTTTAGATTATTACTAGTGAGACAATATCAATCCACCTGTATACCACTCATATCGCTAACGTATGTAAAATTTCCACTGGCTATCCCTAATACATCTACATCACTTATACTTAAATTGGCCGACTCGCACATGTCACCCAATTCTCCAAAGAATTCCGAGTTCACATGTGCGTTAAAGTCCCCCATTATTATACAGTGAGAATATTTGGGGTTATCTGATAATGACTTAATTTTGTACAGCAAATCAATGTATTCATCTAGATTACTGCAGTTGTTGTATGGTAAATAGCAGTTTACAATTAATATGCAATCATTGTTCACTTGTAATTCAATGCCTAACAACCTTACGTTATCGCTTGTTAAAAATCTTATATGTTTTGACAAATTTTTCCTTAATAAGAAAGCAACACCACCAAAAGGCCTACCGTACATTAATTCATCTGACAAGTCTACTGCTGATGAAGCATGGTACATAAAGTCATCATGGATGGTAGAGAGGAATTTTAGCTCTTGCTTAGGTAGCCAGTGCTCCTGCAGGAGTATCAAATCTGCACTGTCGCAGATTTTATGAACATCTACAGTTGAATTCCTCACTGACCTTACATTATATGAGGCTATTTTCAACAAGTTATCCGCCATGACTGATAGAAAAATTTATTATTAGTAAGATTATTATTATTATACACGGTACAACTTTCAGGCATTACCGTTAGGGCGCCTTTATTATTATTATTATTATTATTATTTTATTATTGCCTGTTATCAAATCTCATGGAAAAGTGAATAAACTCCTTAACAATAATACCGTCAGGCCATTGACTCATATTATACGGGTTGAAATGCGCATTTACACCTTTAATTATTACTTTAAAAGAGTTATAATACGGAGATTTCGTGTTTAGTTTATTAACTATCACTATACTGTGTTCACCAATGATTTCTTCTATCATGTGTCGAATATCTCTTGCCTCGTTCGAGAGCTGAATTCGCGACACAAATAGGGTGAGATTCTCCATCGGTGGCCTCGCCGCGGAGACCGGTTGAGGAAACCTTTGGGACTGGCGCCTATTAACAGTTACCCACCCGTCCTGCTCCCTCGATCTCCCTGAGGCAGGGTTCGCCTGCCTGGGGGATGGGTGGCACAACCTTTGGGGGATAGGAGGCCCCTCCTTTACTCTGTGGCTTGGTGAGGGTCTGTTAGCGGTTTATACCCTGACGGCCGCGCGTGCCTCTCCTTCTTCGGTGGGAGGGGGAGGGAATTGCGTACCGAGCGAGGCGTAATCGAACACCTCTCCTCTGTAGTGGGTTTAACAATAGACCGATTACTAATAAATTCCCCTCTCTTCACCTACGTACAAAGTTTCTCTCTCTCTCTCTCTCTCTCTCTCTCTCTCTCTCTCTCTCTCTGATGACCCAAAGAAGCGGAAGGATGTAGCTGCCGGTCGGGGTGGGTCGGGTGGTGTAAGTGCGGCCGAGTTTATGGGTGGCGACGGGTTTCGAAAGGTCTCGGGCAAGAAGGCTGCGAAGCTGAAGCCCGAGACCCCAGTTACCCCTGTCAGGACCTCCAACCGCTTTAGTCTCCTGTGCGCGAAGGAGGAAGACACCGTTTTAATTGGGGACTCGCAGATTAGGGGCCAGGAGAAGTACTTTGCTTCAGCAAACCGAGACAGGAGGAAGGTAAGGTGCTTACCCGGTCGGGGAACGGCGCACATAAGGAAGGAATTAGATAAGGTGCGCGTGGCTAGTCGGAGGACTGCGATCGTTGTCCATGCTGGTGGCAACGACTTGTTCCTCAAAGGCGGTAGGGTAGGTTCAACGGAAGGGATCATCACCGAGATCATGTCTCTTGCGGATGATCTGAAACTTAAGACAGACAGTGGAATGTTGATGGGTATTTTACCGCGGATGAATGCCAGTGACCACGCGCTCAGTAAGGTCATTGGCATCAACGAGAGGGTGCAAGACTTGTGCGTCCCACTGGGCGTGAGGTTTGTTGACCCGTTCGACGCGTTTTCGGGTAGGTGGGACCTGTATCAGAGGGATGGTGTCCACCTCAATGTCAGGGGTAAAGGTGTGCTAGGCACGCTGCTTGACCGGCACCTATACCGTATGGTGAGGTCGAGTCCGGGGAGATGATGGGCCCCTACCGGGGAGGGATGATGATGAGCCGGTGGCTGACGTACCTTCAACTGAAGGGTGCGTCCAGGTACAGGTGAGTGACTCTCCTTCCACGTTGGAGCGGGCTCAGGCTCCTGCGGAGATTGTCCCCTCGTTAGTGAGGGGCTCTTCAACTCCCGACAGCCCTGGCTGTTCTGGAAACGGGTCGTGCTAGGGGGCGGTCAGAATAGGGGAGGCTCCCTCCGTGCAATGCTTTTTAATGCTAGGTCGATCAGGAACAAGTGTGGCGAGCTACGGGCGCTCTTAGCATCAGAATACCAGGATATCGTTGCTATCACCGAGTCCTGGATTCATACTGATCGTAGGGACTACGTTGGGGAGTTCGAAATTCCCGGGTATAGAATGTTTCGCAAAGACCGCACCCGTGGGGAGGGGGGTGGGGTACTAATATACGTCAGAGACACGTTGAGTCTGGTTGACTGCCAGTTCCGGTCGGAACGGGAGCTGCTTGGCGTCGAGCTGAACGTGGGAGGGACGAACTATAGGTTAATCTTGGTGTACAGACCTCCGCATCTCCTCCTCGAGGACGATACAGCCCTGTATACCGAACTCAGTAGCCTGCTAGGGGATAGGGTGTGTGTAGTTTTAGGAGACTTCAACTGTCGCGGCATAAAGTGGGAAAACAGGACTGCCGATGCTGAAGGGAGGAGGCTAGTTGACTTTGCTGATGAGAACTTCCTCACTCAGTGGGTCAACGAGCCTACACGAGGCGAAAGCGTTCTAGACTTAGTTTTCACGACCGAAGACAACCTCGTCACTGGCCTCACCGTTGACGAATCATTGGGCGGGAGTGATTACGGTCTTGTTAGGTTCCGTGTGTGCGTCCCTCGGGTGAAGCGTAGTAACTCGAGAGGCAGTAAGCTCGAGCTCCGGCGGGCGAACTTTGTTAGCCTCAGGGATAGCGTAGGAGAGATGGGGTTAGAGGTTGGCGGCGATGTTGAGGGAGTGTGGCGTGCATTCCGGGACGAGTTTATGGTGGTGCAGTCTGCTGCCATACCCTCAAAACCGGTCACCCCTGCTTGAACGCAGCCTAACTGGTTCAATCGTGACATCGCTTCGGCTATCCGAAATAGGAATAGCGTATAGGAGGGCGAAGGCCAATCGTTCCCACGAGAACACTGAAGCGTATGTCCTCTTGTGTAGGGAAGTGAAGGCGAAGGTTAGGCTAGCGAAACGTAACGAAGAACTACGGGTGGCAAGCCTCTGCAAGGGGAACCCTAAGGAATTCTTCAGTTATGTTAATAGTAGAAAGCCGGTCCGTTAAAGGACGGAAGCGGCGTTCTGCGGACCTCCGACGCGGACATCGCTAATGTGTTTAATAAGTATTTTGCGGGAGTGTTCACCAGGGAGGATACCCGCGTCATCCCCGAGCCAGGCGTGAGGCACGAAGGTGCTGGCCTGGATAGTGTTAGATGTACCGCGACAGTCGTTGCCGATAGAATAGACAAACTGAGCGCGTTTAAGGCTCCTGGGCCAGACCAGTTTCTCCCCAGAGTGTTGCGAGAAGTGTGCGACCAGGTGGCTCCCCACCTGGCTACAGTCTTCAACAAATCGTTGGAGATGGGCCAGGTGCCTGGTGACTGGAGGGAAGCCAATGTGACCCCTATCTTCAAGAAAGGGGTTCACGAAAGTCCAGGGAACTATCATCCCATTAGTCTCACTTCAGTTGTAGGTAAATTATTAGAGGGGATAATAGCGGATAGGATAGTTGACCATTTGGATTCCTGCAAGCTGCTTGTGGACTCCCAACATGGGTTTAGACGGCATAGGTCGTGTCTCACCAACTTGCTCGAGTTTTTCCACGTCATGTTGAGTGAGTATGATAAGAGTAGGGCGATTGATATACTTTATCTCGACTTTCAGAAAGCCTTTGATAAGGTACAGTACCTCACCGCCGGCTAATGGCGAAAGTGCGCGCGCTGGGTATCGGTGGGGAAATAGGTAGGTGGATTGAAAACTGGCTGAGGAATAGGCGGCAGAGGGTGGTAATTAAAGGGGCTAGTTCGGGTTGGGCCTCGGTCACTAGTGGGGTTCCTCAGGGTTCCGTTTTGGGGCCACTGTTGTTTATCATTTACATAAATGATATCGACGGTGGCATCGTCAGTCGGATCGCCAAATTCGCTGATGACACCAAGCTTGGGGCCAATGTTGGGACGCCCGAAGCGATCGAGGAACTGCGTGCGGACCTAGGTAAGATAGGAGAGTGGTCCGAAAAATGGCAAATGCCGTTTAACTTGGGTAAATGCAAAGTGATGCACATTGGCTACGCCAATCCCAAGTCGGACTACTCGATGTTGGGTAGTAATATCGAGGTGACTGATTTAGAAAAGGACTTGGGTGTGCTAATTAGCAGCGACCTTAAGTTTACGAAACAGTGTGTAGAGGTGGAAAAGAAAGCCCAGAAACTATTGGGTTATATCAGGAGGCAATTTCAGTTTCGGAACAAGGAGATTGTGCTCTCACTGTACAATTCCCTTGTGCGGCCGCACCTGGAATATGCTGTGCAGTTCTGGTCGCCCACCCTCAGGAAAGATATTGAGAGGCTGGAGCGAGTGCAGGCGAGGGCCACAAAGTTAATCCCTTCCGTTAGGCATATGGGCTACAATCGACGGTTACGCGCCCTGAACTTGTTTTCGCTTGAAACTCGGAGGCTGCGCGGTAAACTGATCGAGGTTTTCAAGCTCTTACGCGGGTTCAACGATGTCGATTTTAGAAGTATGTTTAGTTTAAATGATAACCCAACTCGCAACAATGGTTGGAAGTTGGATTTGAAACGGTTTAGGACTAGTGTGTGTGGGAATTACTTTACGTATAAGATCTGTGACACATGGAACAGGTTACCTTCGGAAGTTGTGAACAGTTCCTCTGTGGATCAGTTCAAGAAAAGGTTAGACCAAATCTTGCACACTATTTGAGTGTGTACAAAATTTTCCCTGGCACCCGTTGCCATTGGTACCTCCTCGGTATGGGCCGCATGGCCTTTTGAGGTACTTCTTTTCCTTGTAACTCCTTGTATCTCTCTCTCTCTCTCTCTCTCTCTCTCTCTCTCTCTCTCTCTCTCTGTTTTATAGATATTTTAATAAGAAATGCTCCGAGGAACTTAGTTCAATACTTCAACCCCTGCCTATCCAAGACCCACAGTGTCTCTGGGAGCGCGCATGCTTTCTCGGCACAAATACTGTACCACAGTGCAGAACATCCCTTTACAAGAACTCTTTCATACCCCTCACATACCCTCTGCGCCCTCAGAAGCCATTTCTATCAACTTACAATCAGTGGTGTAGTGCTGTGGGAACGGCATTCCCTTACTTTTTTTAGTAGACGGAACGGCGTTCCCTCACTATTTCAAATAAATCCGAACTTACAAATCTCTAACGTCATGAAATTTTAATTCCCACCCCTAGAAGAAATATGAGAAAGAATCATTAACTGCTTCATTTCTTTTAGCTTCGACTGAGGCAATGCTAGCCTATAAAGATCTGGTGAAACAGTCACCACGGCGTACCAGTTGTTAGCTATTTTTATTGATCGTACTGGATGTCGTATATCTAATGACACTGGAAATACTGCATCTTCAACCTTGGAATATATTCTAATATCCAGTGCATATGACCTCAAAATATCCCTGAAATTGGTCAGATTTCAAAAGATTTCCCGGGGGGCTTACAGTGCCCCCGGACCCCCAGCTGTATGGGCTCGCCGCGCTCGCCATTGTCCCCCCCCCCGCATCTGAGTAACACTTTCAAAATGCGTTCCCTCACTTCTTTATTTAGCACTACACCACTGCTTACAATATATCCGCATTAAAGAAACGATATTTATCAATTTCTTTGATCTCTTCCTTGACGGGGGATGCGCTTATAAGTTTGAAATAGTCTCTGGACGTTTCTGAAAAATTTCATCCACATTTGTGAAGTTGAGAAAAGTCATTAGGTCAATAAAATTGTAGAAAAGAACGTAGCCATAAAAATTTTGAGCTTCACATCCGAACCCATTGGGTCAACATTTGTGAAGTTACTTTTAAAATCCAAGTTTCTCGCGAACATAAAGTAAATATTAATCTTTCGCTTCCTTAATAATTTCTTTTGAAAATCTTCGGTATGAAATTATTTACTTTATAATGTGGGTGTGCACTCACAAAACACAAATACGCTTTCACATGGTACCTTCAAGTTACGTTACACCGAGTATTTTAGCAGCTCTGGTTAAAATATTTCTAGAGTGAGGTCATTTTTAGGGGTCGCTCACCACGTTTAGTTTGAGGTCACTCGCTGCTGCAGGATACTAAAACCATCGTAATAACTACTCAAAATAGACTCGGAAATTAAGAAACATTTTTAACATTTGTGAGTTATAAAAAAGTACCACTTTTTAAAGCAATAATTCGGTGTCGTATTACGCCTTTACTTAAGAACAAAAACATTAAAAAGTAAGAACTGGGGAATGAACACTTCATATTTTCAAGTATTGTTTCAAGATTCACTTCCTTCACTCACGAACAAATGCTTATTAGGTTCTGGACATTTTGAACGGTGTTCCTGTTCCTGGACTACTCGTAGTACGAATTGTTTCTGCTCTTTACTTTTAGTAAGACAATAATTGAAATCTTCAATCAATTTTAAGCCTCTTTCTACTGCTTCATTCACAACTATCACACACACACACACACACACACACACTAGAACCATGAACATTGTAACGTAACTAATGGCAAAACGAAAAATTACCTACTTCCAAAACTACTGAATTCACAACTCCGTAATAAGGGTCTCGTCAAAATATGACTGGCACATATGCAGTATAATATGTCCAATATATAATACTAATATACTCTATAATAATAATATTAATAATAAAACCAATGTCATTAAAACTCTCTTTAACTCATTCCATTTTTCTTAATTATGTGATATGCCCAATATTATGTTGTTGTACAGTGTACACCATATCCTGTAATGTAGCAATTTACTTTGGCTTTGAGCGACC